>JABRWK010000032.1:783997-881821 GCA_013372445.1 Hypothenemus hampei | reverse complement strand
CAATTGTAGCGTCATCTTTTAACATGTTTGGCAGTTGACGTTCGCAGCGCTGCAATTGGTAGGCGCTCTGGAAATGTCAGTTTTAACTTTTTAAATTTGTTTTTTGGTTTCTAACATTTTTATGTATATAATGTTAGTAACTTTAATGTTTGGATTCAAATAATATAAATAGCATTTAATTCTTAATTATATCCTCTTTTATCGAATAAAACTTTATGAGTTAACATCGTAAGTGATTTCTTTTATTATATATATAGATAAAATCTCATGTCTACTACGAAAAATCTTTCTACAATTTTATTTTTAATGTTTATTTGAAAATTTGTGACATTGACAAAACTGATTTTCTTGCATATATCTATGTATTACATATGAGCCGTTGAAAGCCAGAGTGGTATAAGTAAAAAATTGAAAATTTAGGATAACAACAGATTCAAATTTGGGAAGGAATCTATGCCGTGACCAATTTTCAGGAATAACATCTAATCAGTTTCCTGTTGAGTTAACTTTACGTCCATTTCTATCAAAAATTAATTTTTTGACTTATACCACTTTGGCTTTCAACGGCTCATATCTGAGGTGCCTAGTTTCAAAACACAAATTCTCCAATTTTTTCGGAAAATGACATTCACCAAATAAAGGTAATATTTTAGGTGTAAACCAATAATCCCATGTCAATATATCACACATTAGTTAAATCCTACTTTTTCCGGTATTTTATGTAACTGGTTTCAGACTAATAAGTCTTAAAACAATTGTTGAAATGCTCTATTCATGTTTCTTGACACTAATAAATATGCCGAATTTAAAATATTAAATAAAAAATCTAGATCCCCTATAAATTTGACAGTAGTTATAGTAAACTGAGACAGAATAGCAACAGAAATCAATGTTTCCAAAGGCGTAGCCACAGAATTGTTCAATATTTGAGCTGCCAAACTCATTTTTTTCGAACATCAAATTCAATTTATTTTCATTTTCTAACAGTTTAAACAACAATTTCTTTTAAATAGTGTGATTGACATGAAGAGTGAACAAAATGGATGTTGTTTTCTAAAAATAAATAAATAAAATAAATCTAATTCCTTTTGTCATTAGAACTAAAGCACAATTGGCGGAATCATAAGAACGAAAAACCATTGTTTTGATGAAAGCCAACAATATAATCATTAGATCTATTGCGAAATGATGCATCTTTATTGCCGTTTCATCAATACAAATTATGTACGATCGAGCAAGTGGTTGTGAATTATTTATTTTTAATTATTTCAAAAATAAAATCATTCAAGTCTACAAAAATATGCTATTCTGATGTTATTTTCATTATTATTGACTTATTGGGTAGAGAAAATGTGTCTTGTAAACGTAGATATACTTTAGGACCAAGAAAAAACACTATTGAGGCAAATTGTTTAAATTTGGTTGTATACCTCCGACCTTTCGATGTTTTATCCGACAAATTATACTGCATTATAATAACATTTGTTAAGCTTTCTGTAAAATTGTTTTTGACAAATTTTAAGAAATCGTTTTTGATGATTTCGTGCTGATTGGACAGGCAATGGTCCGGGCGATTTAGGTGTTCTGTCAAACTTCCTTTTAAGACTTTTGATTTCCGTTCTTAAACTTATCTTTCTGGGACACTTCTGTTGGACAATCTTGAGAAAGTTTGAACTTGTTCTGTAAATTAAAATTTTTTGTAATGAAGATATATATTTTTTTAAAGCAGCTCACTATCGAAACTTTATTCCAAATCGAACTAGCTAGAAACCAGAGATAAATCAGTCGATATAGACACTATGCTTGCAGCTGTACTCGAAGTTGACGGCTGTGGTGAGTTGGAATGCTTTAAAAGTTAAGACATTAATAAAATGTATAGGCGATACTATAACTTATCAAATACTCCCCTTGCTCGCTACATACCTTTTTAAAAATAGTTGGTATAGCAGCATCTTTTTCTTAGTTTGCTTCTGCCAAGTTTTCCAAACATATGACTTTTAAAGTGTTCGTTACAAACTTTGCGATTCCAAAATTTGTCAGATTTTGTGAATAATAAGTCCAATTTGTAAATATTTTTGTTGTAATTCTGAAGGTTGGAAGCGGTTGGTTAGAATAGTAATATAAGGTCTGTTCCAACCCATGTCAGAAACCCTTCGCTGACGATCAAAAATAATTGACCAATTCAATATTGAATTAATGACTTGTGAATGTCAGTCGGTGTTAAACAGGTCGATCATTTTTGACCCTTTAACGAACGGTTTCTGACTCGGGTTAGAACAGACCTATACGCTTAAAATAAGCTGAAATTTTGTCTTTATTACAAAAGAATAATATTCTTGTATGCCATATTTTGACATACATCAAAATATGTAAAAACAACGACAACTAAAAAACGCGGTTCTTCTAAAGACAAAAATGACAGATGAGCATTCTATAATAGCGACATCTATATAAACTACATAGAATTACCTAAACATTAAAAATAATTAATTTAATTTAATAATTTTCCTGCCATTGATCTTGCTTTTAAAATCACAATAAACAAAGAATATTCAACATTTTGTAACTTACATTTCTTATTGGATCTCTTGGTATTCTGGAAAAATTTAACATTGCTTTACGGCTGTTATTGTCACAACCTTTTACACTATAGTAATTCAGCATTGTATTTCATTAAATTATTAATTATTTATTAATTACACTTGTAGTTAAACACTATTATAATATTTTCAAACAAATGTATTAATATATGTAATGAAGTTCAAAAAAATGTAAAAAAAAAACAAAAAACGATGCACGGATGCAATGTAAACATTCATCATCCATATTAAATCAATGCGCAGGACGTGTGCGCGAGATACAAAAACTCCATGAAAATCGGACAATCGGACTTCTGTATACTGTATAGATTATTATATTCTCTGCCTAAATCTTCTACCGAGGTAGAACATCTAGGCATCATAGACACATAAAAATATATAAGTGAAACATAAACATACGGGATATTATGGGGCTATTACCCTATCTCATGTTAAGACACATGCACCATTAATTTTTTTTGACGATGTAGGGGATGAAACTTCATCATTCAAGTAGATACCTTAGACAAATATTTATCAAGGCGTTTTATTTTAAATTTACCATTTAAAAAGTACAAAAAAACAAATTATCTAAATTCCATAAGTTTCCTAGACTTCACAAGAGCCCTGCTTGGTTATACTGACTGTTCCCCTTATATCAGTAAGATCTTTATAACTAAAATCTCCAATCTGCAAATTAGGTTCATCTAAATATATATACCATAAAGCCACACCACTTACCTGACTAGGTTGTCTCTTGTTTGGATCGTAATAATACTGAGTTTTTTCTTTTTCGTAGGTTCTGTAATTGGGTATTTCTTGTGATAATAATAGCGGAGCTGATTCAGTGCTAGCTTCACTGCTTGGACTGTCATGCCATGATTCGCTGAAACCTGTGTCTGTTCCATAATCGCTATCATGCCATGTTGACTTGAATACGAAGAAGAACAATGTAATAACGCTCTATAAAAAATATAGTTTTCTTGTTTAAGAGTGTCTGTCTTAAGCTAGGTAATTTACCATAAAAAATGTGCTGACTGCCAACACCGTTGCCGATATGGGGAACCCATAATATTGTAATAGGAATCCTCCTAAAGCAGGTCCTATTACCTCGCCCAACGAATACATGCTGGACCAAATTCCTGCTACGACACTGTACGTTGCAATTGAGTCGCTACATCCTCCATGTCTGTGAATTTCAATGTAAAATAGGGAAATTAGAGCCTATTAACAATACTTACATGGCGCTATTTAGTACTCCTTGAAATGTAGGCATTAAAGCTAGAGCTACTGATATACCTAAAATGGATAGTGCTACCAAATTAATCCAAAGAGCACTATAAGAAGCAATAAACAATTAAATAGTAAGTCTTTAAAAATTTGTAATGCAAAACCTTTGAATTCCTGGAATTAGTGGAGTGGGTCCAAGTAAAAGCAACCCTACGGATGAAGTAAATAGTCCAGCAACCATCATTGACCAATGATTGTTGAATTTATCAGCCAACCACCCCCAGGCAGGACTTGACAACCCGTAGAGGCCGGAAAATAGAAGGAATATGAGGCCGATTTTCCCTGGAGTGAGATTAAACTAAAATACAATTATTGTTACGAGAAATTAGTGTTTTAAAAAAATTTTCTGGAATTTTTTAGAATGAAAGATATAAAACAATTTTCTATTGCTCATACTTGTCTTAAGTGAGGTTCCAAAGTTGGATCCAAAAATGCCCACGTACTGGAAATTACAACTACCACCATGCCAGTGACGAACACAGCAGGTACCTTTATTAATTTAAACAAAGTGGTTTTCTTGTTTGATACACTATCAAAATCTAAAATAAACAAATACGAATAAATTGAATACAAAATTAATCAATTTCACCTTCGACTTTAGGCAACAGCCACATATTTAAAGGAACTATAGCGACCATTGCTATGCCTAAAACGAAGAAAGGTAAATCGAAGCCACCTAGCTATCTAGAGCGAAAATTTTCAATTAACAAGTATTTTTAATGAAAGGTTCTTAAAGTATACCGAATAGAGAAATCCTCCTAATACTGGTCCAGTGCTCATACCTAATCCTACAAATGTTTCTAGAATACCCTGAAATTTTAATTAAAAAAAAAAATTAATGTTTAATAATTTGAACCTACTATAACTGATCCTATATGATCAGGGAAAGCGTTTATGACGAACACATAACTGGCGGTTGAAAAGGCGCTTGATCCTAATGCTTCGAAACCTCTTATGACCAAGCATAGTGTGGTGAATGCTGTATAATTTGTTACATATTCCAGCATGCTGAAAAATAAAATGAATTGCAGTTTTCTAGATTTGAATGAGACATTGAAAAAAATATTACCCAAATAATATGTTACAAACTCCAGCTACAAACATTCCTGTTAAAAATATGAATTTGGCACCAAACTTTGGAAGCTAAAATTGAAAAATTTGTTAATTAATTTTTTTAAAAAACTAAAAAATTGAGTGTCACATACAATTTTTCCAAATATTGGAGAGGTCAGAAACATGACTAAAGCATAAAAACTGAACACAATTCCCGACATGAGCTCGGAAAGCCCCTTTTCCGCCGCCTCCTTCGGAAAATACGGTGCCATGATGGACATAGAACAGAAACAAAAAAAATCCACCAAAGCTAACATTGCCAATAATACTTTTTGTGGTCGAGTGAATGCTTTTATTGTAGCTGTTTGGACACGTGAATTCGTTCTATGAATAAAAAATCATTAACATAAGAAAAAATAAAACGAAAGAGAACTCTAGAAACAATTCTCAAAATAAAAACGGGCAAAAGCATTTTTACCTTAACAGTCTTTCTTTAATTCTTCGAATTTCTCCGGGGGTGTAATCGTCAGGAACAATATGTGATAACGATTTACTTCTTCTGTGTTTTAAGAAGCTCTCACCTGTGGAATTACTAGAATTTGACGAAAAAGTTACGTTGGTTTTATTAAAACTTGGACCCGCAATTTCTGGAGATGGTACGGAATCTGATGCCATTGTGGATCGTTCATTTGATGTCATTGTTTCTAAAATAATAAATATGTTAGTATTTTTTGGATTTATTCTATTTAAATGAAACTGTCTTGACTAAATTTTTTGTATTTAATTGGAATTTTTTTTGCAAACAACAGTTCTAAAACATCTATTTTGTAGGAATATTTTGTTATTTTTTTTGCCAATGTTTGATATAAAAGAATTTTATTTCTTACAATTCTAAATCATCAGAGAAAACAACTGCTAGAACTCCTTTAGTAAAACTTTTTCTTAATCACAAAACACTTTTACTGTTGGCAGACGAACTTTGTTGAAAGATAGTGTTCGAGGTCTACGGATTCAACAATAAAGATAAGAATTTGAGATACACACATTATCGGTATTTACTTTTGAGATTGGTTTTGAATTACAAATTCTGAAACGTTTCCATTTTAAGAACTATTTTAATTGTAATCCACTGCAATTAACCTGAAAATGTATTATATCAAAACAGCAGGTAGAATAAATAAAGTTTTGGTTTTTGCGCAGTAACAGTTCGAAATTCAGTCCATATTTTAGTTGGAATAATAAACTTGTTATTTTAACGAGTTCTCAAATTTCTATGTTAGAAATATTAGTTTTTCATTTTTCAATTTGAATTAATTGCTTGAAATAATAATATCAGACAAATCAACATTCTTCTTCTGATCTTCTATTAATATGCGCCGCCCCAAATTACAACCATCAATAAAAAAACTGGATAACAATCAATTATCAATCTAGATCTAGGTCTAGAGCTCCGCAGATGAGCCGATTTTCTATAAATCATTTCTGAATTTTCTGTTAAATTTACTTTTTCCTTGTTTTCTTTTTTAAATTGATATTTCTTTTTCAATACAAAATTACACGAAAGCAAATATTGCATATTCCTGGAAATATATTGTTTTAGGAGAATCAAAAAAACAGTCCTCTCTACAGTTTATTAAAACCCTTTAGCAAGATTTTGATTTATTCAGGAAAAGTTTTCTTCTTCTATTGAATGTAATTTTCTGATAACATTATTTTTTTTCTCCTATTCATGTTGAAGGTTTTTCACAATTCCAGAAATTGTAGTCACATTGCAATGTGACTACAATTTCTCTTTTGTCTGTAGTTAGACGATACAAGTTTGCATTTTTGTAAAACGACAAATAATATTAATGCAGCTGAAACTAGTAAGATTCTTCTCGTCACATTTAGGGTGTTTGCGAACAAATAGGTATAACTTTACGGTTTAAATATCTCGACGCTCAATTAAGGTTGTATGAAACTAAATATTATTATTTGTAACAGAAGGCACTGTCTGATAATAGAGTTTGAGGATAAAAGTTTTAGAAATAGGTTGCTGTTGAAATGACTTGCCGTATGCCAAAATCAGAAAATAGAAGCAATGCTGGCATTGATCCATTTATGGAATAGTTAAGAGACTATTTTCGTAGAAGATAAATCAGCATAAATAGTAACTAGTGCTTTTTTCAATCACTAGATCAAATTATTGGGGATTTCTACACTTTAAATGTAATTTATTAATATTAGGAATGTTCTGTTTAATAATAGCCCTTTGGGATTGACAAAAGACCACATTAAATGTTATTAAGTAGTCGAGAACATGGTAGTTTTTCCTGTCTAGAACATAATCATTCTGTTCCTATTAATTACTACACAAATTATAATTTTGTTGAACAAAATAATTTAACTCAACACTCAATATTGATGCTGATACTGTAAAACTACTAATCATTGGCATTTCTAATCTAAATGCAAAACAATATTTACATTTCATAACTATTTCTGATGATATTTTTCGATCTTTATTAGTAACATATTTTAAAACATCCTCTGCTTTCATTCATTAAATTCTGAATTATAACAATTTTGGTATATGTATTTCAGTTTGATATTTAATCTTAACTGAATTGTGATAGCGTACTTACATGCTAAAAGGTTGTCACAAAAACTAATGAAATTCAAATAAATATTAGATTGTATAACAGTGCGAACTAATTCATTGTCAACTATGCTCTGAGAGTTACACCGAAACATTGAAATAAACATTTTTGAAAGGCAACAAATATCTAATTGGGTTTAAAAAATATACATATATTATTATCAAGTATCGTTAATGTCCGATGGTAATAAAAATTTCTAAAATAGTAAAATTATGTAAATACTGATTAGTTTTACGAAAAAAAAAAAAAAAACTATAACTCTTTGAAGACCTTTTAAAAGCGAATACATATTAAATCACTGTCACTATTATTCTTAGTCAAATTCAAGGTTTTGTGATGATTATTTTCATTGTTGTACGCCACGTTATCGATGCCGGCTTTGTCCGACTTCCTTTTTGATTTTGCGATTTTCATTTTAAAAAATATCATTGTTCCAATAGCTAGGCAAAAATTGATTGCTGCCAACGTCGATGATGTTATAGGAAAATCGAAATGCTCAGTCATTAAGCCTCCTAATATCGGTCCTATTACTTCTCCAAGTGAATAAACTGACGACCAAATTCCTGAAATTTTACTATGTGTTGCTGTACATCCTTGAAATCCATTGGCACTAAAAACAAAGCTTATTTTAGAATGATTTTTCCCGCTGCAAAGTTGAAAATAATTTGAATTCGAAATGGGCATGATATAACTCCTATAATGTTTAGTATCATTGGTGTTGTTTCGATACTCTACTAGTGTTGAGAGTCGAAGTCATGTTGGGACTTTTAATTCCCCATCTGCTGATAGAGGAGAAGACCCAAGGGGTTTTCTAAACACAAAATGACAAAGGATGCTTTGGAAAATATAATGATAATGTATATTGACATTTGAGTTTTGCACCGAAAATGAGGATATTGTATTACAACATACGACTGGGAATACCGGATTATCATTCGAAAAATAAATTATAATGACTTAGCATTAGGGCAGAGGGACAATTAGAAAACCACATGTTTGGACATCACTGTATACTTACTCCGCTGTATCTATGATATATTGATATGTAGGTATAATTGTCATAGCTGTGGTTATTCCAAAACCTGTAAGACAAACAGCATTTAACCATACTGAACTGAAAAATATGTGTTACTAATTGCTTAACAAATGTATGAATAGTAGAACCTTTTTAAAAATGTCAAAAATGGTGAAGGTCCTAAAAATAAAAGAGCTGCCGAAGTCCCAAAAAGTCCTGTTGTCATTAACCAACTATAATTGACAGTTCTATCTGTAATCCATCCAAATATAGGACTACTACATCCATAGGTAGCTGAATCCAGAATAAATAGCAATCCTACTTGAGTCGGAGTTAGGCCAAACTGAAATTTAGTATAAAACTTCTAAAGAGAATACACAGTAGGCTTCAGTTCCTTACGGTTTTACTAAGATGAGGTTCATAAGTAGGGTCAATGAAAGAATTGGACATCGCAACGACTGTGGTTATAATGCAAGTTAAAAATATTGGAGGCAGTCTTAGAAGATCCAGAAATGAACCTCCTTCGTCAATATTCTCCTCTTGAAGAGATAATAATTTTAAGCTTTTATTAGAAAATTTGAGTTTTTTACCTTTAGGGGAAGGTAGAATATGCATATTTACGAAAGCTACAAATATGGCAACGCTTCCAGTCACATAAAAGGGTAGACCAAAGCCTCCAACCTTCCTAGAAAAAATTATCTTTACTTAAAAGTAATAAAACTACTGGAAAATACTTTACCCCATAAAGTAGACCGCCAAGCCCTGGACCAGCACATAATCCTAATCCTATACATGTTTCTAATAAGCCCTGGAAAGTGTCATGGATTTTTTTTAATAACAACGTTCCATGCGCTAAAACTTACTCTAACAAATCCAATATGTTGAGGAAAAATATCGATGATTAGAACGTAAGTTGCTACTGAGTACGCACTAGCTCCTAGTGCCTCAATAATACGTATGCCAAAGGACGATATTATAAACAGGTTATAACTATCAAAACGATCTATGAGGCTGAAAAATCAATGATTTAACTTATTTTAGTGATAAAAGTTACTTAACAAACAAACCCAAATGAAATATTAGAAATTCCTGCAGCGAACGCTCCAATTACAAATAAAGGTTTTGCTCCTAGTTTAGGAGTCTGTAAATTAACAGTTTAATTATCTAATTTACTTAATTTAATAATAAATTTCTTACTATTTTTCCAAAAATTGGACAAAAAAGAAACATGATTAAAGCGTAAATGGCAAAAATGCATCCCGACAATGAGGATGGTACTCCTTTTTTTGCGCTAACTGATGGATAAAATGGTGTTATTATTGACATGGAACAAACACTCATAAAATCTCCCAAAGCTAACATTATCAGGGCTATCTTTTGCTTACAAGTGAATTTTGTCTTCCTAAAAATAATTAAAAAAAAAAAAATTGGTAATGGTGTGAGCAGTCATATCAAGAGGAAAAACAAATATTTATAAACATCGATCGTCGTAGACAATGATGGAGAAGCTATTATTTAACAAAAAATAACATCTTAACACCTGTCAAGAAGGAGCAAAGCAATCAAGTTGTTAATTAAACCACAAAATTGTTGTTTTATTATATGGTGTTGATGATGATGATGACGTATTTAAGAACAAAGCTTTAACGAACCCTTGTTATTTTGAAATAATTAAAAAGAAATCATTAAAATACCTAATTTTACATGAATTTCAGTTATAAGTTCTTTATGATAAGTATATATGTAACTCACAGTCTTGTAGAACGATGACTTGACAAACAGTGGGTTCCACTTCAAGTTAAGAAAAGTCAATACATGGATAAAACACAATTTTATTTTGAAGTGAACGACAAATTATATTTCAAAATTATTGAATTATCGCTATGCGAACTGTAGATATTAATTTTGAATGTGGCTACTTCTTGTACAGCTCTTGTAATATGAAATATGGTATATCTTAATATGGAAGGGGCTTTATTTGTTGAAATGTTGAAAAAGCTTGTACATCTACCTGTGCAGGGTACCACATTAAAAAATAATTTCCTTCTGTGAAATTCGTTTAAATGGTTTCCTGTTTTTGTGAAACTGCGATAATGACTAATCTAGATTTTTTTAAATTGCGTTGAGCTGAATAATTACTTGAACATTTTTTGAACCATATAAATATATGTATAATAAATCCGTTTAAAAGTTAACGTTAAAGGAAAAGGAACCTGCATTTTCATTATCATTGTCAATGGAACCATTTCAATTTGTTTACTTTGTACATTTTTGTAACAATGACATGATGATAAACTAGGAACCTTAAATATTAATTAACTGAGAATTATTAGTGACTATTTCAAAATTGGTTTAATTATTCAAAAATGATTTTTAATTTTTTTTTTTCATTTGTTGTCCCAAAATCGAATAAAATAAAGTGAAACTCGTTTTACTCGAATAAGAATTGCGCTTTTAATAAATAAGCAAACTAACGAGATCTTCAAGAACGTTGTTTTCGATAATAATTCCTGCAAGTAATTCAGTGAACGAATTCCTGTATAGGGGATTCGATGAAATTTCGTTTCAAACAAATGGTGCAGTATTATTAATGATATTTCTGTAATTTTAGTTTCTTTTTTCCATTTTGGACGTTAAAGGAACAACTAAAGAATAAACTAACAAACATATTGCAGATAGACTGGAAATATATTGATATATCATGTTGATTATTTACATGACATTAAAAGAATTGCATTTTGTAAACAACAAAATATAGTCTATATATGGGAAAAAGTAATGATTACTGTATTGTAGAATTGTAAATAAACTCATTGTTCGATTTGCGCGGTACTCAATTTACACGGTTTTTAAGTGAAAACAAACAGTTTTTTTTTTTGGGTTTTATTTTGATTGTTTCGCATTACGCCATTTATGAATTAAAAGAATTTAATATTAATGAACGCAATCTTTCAAAAACTCAATTAAAAGTTATCTAAGTTACACCCTTTTCAAAACTTCGATCGCAAACGTCAGTCATTTGTTGTCTGTATAAAATTTATATTATAAATGCTCTATCATATTTTACACGGTTTTATTTTGCACGATTTTTACATTAACGTATCTACCGTATAAATCTAGGAATTAATGTGTATAATTCTTCTTTTTTTATCCTCAATATTTTAAAAAATTACATTTTAATATCTATGAAGACTATCACAATCGAAAAGTTGTAGTTAAATTCGTAGAACTATGAAAACATTCTTCCTACTATATGTGTGTGTTTTTTTTTCAAATCAAATTTGATGTATTTGATTTTAGTACAATTTTAAAATATTAAACAGAACACCAATAATTTATGTACTGTATTTTACATTATTATAGTAAACTCATTTCAAAAGAAAAATATAAATTAATGATTGCAACAATCAATTTATTTCTCTTATCACATTTAATTGCCACGCTATGTGTAACTGGTTATATCGATGACTTTGTATAGAAAAAATTATCGCAGTGTGAATAAAACCTCACAAAAGATTGAAGACAAAACAGGCAAAAAACCCATTAATTCCAGTAATCAAGAAAAATTAAGTTTAATTCATAGACACCGAAACATTTCAAATTAATTCCTACACATTTATGTAAATGTTTATTGGGGATTTACAGATTTATAATTATATCTTGCATTAAAATACTTACGTTTCCTCTGATCTTTTTTTTTTCAATGTTCTACAACAAAGTAATGATTTTGAAGTTTTCACTACAGGAGTTTCAGTACAAACATGTTCTGCCATATTTCACTGGAGTTTTTCTTCTTCTTCTTTTTTTTTTTTTTTTTCTTAATTTACACTGAATAAACTATAGTTTTTATAGGGAAAAGCGTTCTTTCAACAATATTATTAAAAATGTCAGTCGGACAACGACGTTTCAACATCGATATGAGATCGGTTCTTGAATGATGAGAATTACAAATTCACAAAACTTGGACGTATACTTGAAAATTCGTTGCGCTTGTTTAATGCTATTCAATTATCGATTGAATTATTAAGAAAGTTAAAGTTATTTGCCAAAGGAACAGTTTTGAGCGACAACTTATATTTGTTCTCACATACAATGGTAATGTTTTATTTTTTAAACGGTGGGGGAACGTTAAGAGAAGTATCAAGTTGACCTATGTATGTATATATGTACGTATGTATGTATTTTCATATGTGGTTGTGATTTGGGAATCTTGAAGGTAATATAGGGGAAGTGAGAGTGTTATTAAAGTAAATTTATTGATGTTTTCAAAGAATGAATTAATAATTTTTTGAAATTGATAGTTTTTTTTTTAGAGACATATGTATACATACATAAATACGTAAAACATGTGTAGAATACTTGATGTGTTTAGAAAAACGTATTGTTTGTGGCTGTATTTTCCAACTCCATTATTTGCAACTTATTAAATTTAAATATAAATATTGTTTGTTTGCAATAATTACAATAAATATTTAGGAAGTCTGTGTTCGTAAATCAAGTGGTGGAAAAAACCTTCATTTGAACTTTTGATATGCTTTTTTTAAGCATATACAAAACCAAAAAAAAAAAAAAATAAAAATCCATAAAATGAAATTCTTGATTTCGTTCAGTAATAAAATATTTCCATTTATTAAATTTTATTGAGGGCAATAAAATCCACATTCATGTGAAATGTTTGAAACAATGGTTTTTCCTTTTATTGAAATGTATTAAAATTTAATAGGGTACCTTTATGTATATGATTGTTACTGTAAAAATAATAAAAACTCAAAGCTATACGTACGTTAGTCGTTTCTCTATAAAGTGCTCATCATAAAGTTAAGAATAATGCTTGTTATAAAAAAACATATTCATTACTATTATGTCACGGTACTTATTATTTTTCCATTTGTCCAGTTTTCCTTGTTACACTAAATAGATGATGTTTCAGTGTTAACAAATCTTATTTCCAAAATCGTAACAGGTACATTTCATTTTATGAGGAATTCACTCGGCAATAATGATCTATTTATAATAGTGAACCTAGAAAAGGAAATAACCAGAACGGGCAAGATGGAGGAGTAGCGCTTTGGAACAGTTAACTGATACACCATAAAATATTTATGTAACTGATTACGGCTTTAACTACATATAGTTTGTATAAAACAATTTCCGATGCACGTCATCAATTCGATAATAATTAACAAATCAATTAAAAATTGGAGAAAATTTAATTAGGATAAAAAAATTACGTTTTAATTTTTAATGAACGTTGTAAAAACTATTTATTAGGTATGCCTTATTACTAACCCGTTCATAGATAATCATTTGTTAATTATAAAAATAGATTTTAATTTTAATTTTTTTTGTTAAGGTTGATAACAATACAATGCGTTGTTGTATCGTTAATTTCCATTTCAATTTTATTTTCATGTTCTATTTTTCTATTTTTCAATGTTTCGAAATATTGTTAACGGGACATTCTAGATCGTTCAATAAATATCATTTGAAATACTGTTTTTTTAGTGCGGTATTAATTGTCGTTCCTTGAAAGAAGACTGATGTCAGATTCAACTAAGTCACCCTCAATAGATACCCATTTTGTTAATCTAAGCAATAATCTCAAGTCTCCCTTGATTAGAATCGAATAACTATTAATAATAAACAGATGTTCAAGGTATTCTTGAATACTGAGGGATACTTGAGGTGTGATTATTAATATAAGAACAAAGACAGTGATGGAATATATAACTTTGTCGAGTAAATTGATATTTTCGTTTTATTTATGTCAATTTACTTCAAATATAAGTATGCAAAATAAAATAATAAATTCCTTCATTAGTTTCGGCTACAATCGTTACAATATGGCAATTTTGTCAAGAACTGACGTCATTCAATGAGTTTAACGTCCATCAAAAATTATTTTGTATAGACCTTATGTAGGTTCGGTTAAAAAGTCATCCCTATCACCTTTTCGATTTTCAAATGGAGTCAATGGAGCAGGGGTTACTATTTTTTGACATGTGCGAATTTAACAGATTATTGAATATGGCCATGTAGTGCCACATTGAAATATTTTTTTAAATAGGAAGTAGGATTGCGAGATACGTCATTTTAAGAGTTTTCACATTTTGTATCCAACACATTATCGGTTTTAATATTTTATTGGAACGTAATGGAAAAAAAGTAGTTTAAAAACAAGTAACAAAGGAAACTGTATGTTTTTTGCTTGTGTTCATTAATTTATTTACTTTATTTACTGGCAACTCCCTTAAATGACTTTGTCGTTTAAGGAAGTTGTAAATTTCGCGTGTGAGAAATTCTTCAAAAATTAATGAAAATCCGGTCTGCTCAAGAACGTGTAAATGTCATAAAAGCCTTTTATACTCTCCAGAACAATTTCCATGAAGCTGTTCGAGTGTACAACAACCAATATACAGAACACAAAGTTGGTCGAAAATATCTCAGGGATTTAATGCGAAAATTTAAAAATAATGGTAGTATTTTAAATGTTACGAGAACAAGAATATCAAAAACTCCTGATGAAAAGCAAGTTAACGTGTTGGTTCTTGTTGAAATAAATAGTCACCAGTCACTCCAAGAAATGCCTCGAGAAGTTCACTTCCCGAAATTAACCTGTTCATAATTTTGAAAGCAGACTAATTTCATTCATACAAAGTTCATTATTTATTTGTGCCAAAGAATGAATTGAGGTCAGTTCAAACAATTGTAAACAATTTTCTTCCTTATATTTTAATAAAATATTAAAATCGATAGTATGAACAGGAAATATAAATACCTGTTCAATCACATCTTTCTATCGAAAAAAATATTCCAATATAGCGCTACACACTGTTACATCTGTTAAATTTAAATACGTCAGAAGGTAGTAGCTACTGTTGTATTGACTTCACCCAAATTTGAACGAAATATACCTGATCGTTCAGAAATAAAGAGATTAATATGATTTTTTAACGACACCTGTATATGTATGATTTGTGGCTATTGTTTTATTTTAAAAAACATATTAGAATTAATCAATTTTCCTTTGAATATGAAGCTAATCAATCAACATTTTAACATCGCAACAAAAAATTG
Organism: Hypothenemus hampei; assembly: GCA_013372445.1. Classification (NCBI taxonomy): domain Eukaryota; kingdom Metazoa; phylum Arthropoda; class Insecta; order Coleoptera; family Curculionidae; genus Hypothenemus; species Hypothenemus hampei. The sequence continues at coordinate 866,168 of JABRWK010000032.1, read as the reverse complement.
TTGGCTGGACAATTATGATTCATGAAAAACTCGTATAAAAGAGAGCTTGCATTGGACATATTTAAAACATGTTTCCAGGGTAATTATTTTAATAACTGTTTGAATTTACTTATATTGGGGATGTTCTATTTAAATGAATGGAAAAAGACGCCTAATTAAAACTTGCGTGCACTAAATAACCTCTTCATCAAAACTTTAATATGTAGGTACATTATTTATATGTAATAACAATGTAAACACTTTAAATAACCTTGATTGTTACATCAGTATTTTCTCTAATTGAAAATATTTTCCTTCATAAATACATAATGACAAAATCTTATGGAAAACATTTTTTTCCCCTCTTATGAGATATGACCACGTGTGCCGCAATTTCACAATCAATAATTTGTTGTTATTTTTGTTCTCTATTAATCTGTCAATTCTATTGGCAATAACAGTAAAACATCTAAATTAATATAATAAACAATGGTTCATTAACTGATAGGTTTATTTCAAATGTAAAATGAAATATATAACAAACGTGCATGTCACTATAATCAACCTTCACTTGTAGATGTTAAGGCTAAAAAAAGGCGACTATTTGTATAATTTACAGTAAATTTATTGTATTTATTTCCATTTATTTTATATATTTATATATTTATATATGATTTTTTTAATATTTATGTGCCTAGGTAGATATTATTTGTGAACAAATTCTGAGAAATTGAATGTATTTTTATATTTATATTTTTTATAATTTAATATTTTGTACTTTTAATATCATGTTTGTTTCATTTTTAAATTTACTCTTATTCCTTCTTTACTCAATATGTATAAAATAAATTTAATATAATTCATCAAAAAATCGATTTTAGATTTGTTGACATATTGGCGAATGCATTTTGTTTTATGTAATAAGTGCACATTTATACATAGTACACATATAAAGATTTAAAACTTTCAAGTATTTACCTGTTTTGGTTGAATCTAGTCTATTTTTCATTGAAACGAAATGGTATTCAATTAATATTTCATAAATGATGTACTCGTATATGTCATATTTAATTTTTATTTATAATTAAAAAAAATTCCAATATAATTACATATCTTCTAACCTAAATGGATACAGGTGAAATGGTTTAAGGGAAATTCCCTCAAAGATTTTCGTTCTTAACCGTGAAATCCCAAACGCATTTCCCGCCTTTCTCGCTGTCGCTCATATCCAATAATAGGTTCCTGAACGAAATATTGTTTCGGATATAAAAAGGATCCGTCCAATTTTCTATTAAAGCCAATACCTTAATGCTTTTGTTGAAATAATTCCATCTGATTCTGAGAATTGTCCATAGGGAAAAGAAGAGATCGAGTCAAGGCTTTATCTATGCATTTTTAAAAAAATGCATCAAATGCTTCCTTTTTTTTTAATTTTCGACAATTCAATTATCTGGATAATATGGTGGACTTTTTTTTGCACATTTTTGTGATATCCAATTTCTTCAATAGAAGATGAAGGGCGACCTCCTATTATATCGTTAATATCCATAACATTGAGCTATTGTGTTTCTACTAAGAATAATAGAAGTTATATGAATAGATAATATATGATTTATAAGTTTTTAATAAAAAAACACCTATGCAATTTTAATACAAATTCGAACGTAAAAATTCAATCGTTCCTTTGAATATTCATTAATATTTCAAACAAATCTGGTGTTTACATGCGGCAAAAATGCCTTGGCTACTATGTTCTATCCCTCACGTTAATTATACACTGATTATGTATCGAAGAAATTCAAATTAAGACTGATTAAAGACAATTAGTCAGACTGGGTGTCTTTTTGCTGCATATTCGTTTAATATTCAACACAGGACAGGACTTAGGTTTATGTTTTGTGAATTTATTATCATTTTACATGCACACATTACGTGGCACTCTAAAAACCACTAAAACAACATTTTTCATCATTTGTTGACTTGACTCTAGCTCAATGACGGCAATTAAAACCTTGTTAAAAGTAAAATAATTAAAAGTCACTAACTAATCTTATCTTACCAATTATTCTATATGGAATATGGTCTTAAATAAAGTTTTATGATATGTTCTGATTCAACAATTACTTGGGTTTTTTTGCTATTATTGTCAATGGTCTAAGGAAATTTATTACCATGACATCATCAATCTTAAAAGCCTCCAGCCCTGACCATCTACCAGTTGGTTCTTCAAACCAGTAGCGGGATCATCGGCTTCAACTAACGACATACGTATTACCATCTCAACGGAGTAGGTGCATATTTAACCGATGTCCCATCAACCTGCGAGATAAATAAGTATCGACTCGGAAGACTAATTATACATTTTCTTCGTTAAGAATGCCGCTCGATTCGCTTTTAGTTATTCTTTATTCGACGAAGAAGGCACGATATAAGCGATTTCTGTTTAAGATTGTGTTTAGATGGTCTCTTTCAGGTTTGAATTGGTTTTTTTAATGTACTTCTCATTGTTTCGGACATTTTTTTCGATGAGGGTGGTAAAATTTCTTTATGGTACTTCTGAAATTCAATAAATATCTTTTTAACACTCTCATAGTTGAACTTTCAACTTCTCTAAAGTACACCAATAGAAACATTACCGATTGGTAGAAGGTGTAGAACACTTTGTAGATTCTAAATCTACTTTATTTGAATATTTTCCTTACCATCTAAGAGCGAATCTCTTTATTTTGGTGTTCACTAATTTTAGAAATCATAGTCGCCAAGAAATTATTAATGGTTCTTGCATTTGGAATGATGTCCTTTGTCTTTAAATTAGTATGGTTTGTATAAATTTTAGTTATTTGCTGAGAATTATAATATTTTAGTGGATTTTAGTTATTTACAATGAAATGAAAGAAAAAAAGGGACAATGATATCGTATAAATGAAGATTTATGCGATTTTTGCACCTCATCGGGCAGGCTGAAACGTGCTAAGATAAATTCCGTCGCCCGTCTGAGCATCCTAGTCATTTCAAGTTGGGGTCTTTAAAGGACATAAGAATGATAGCTGGGTTCGATTTCGGTCGATGGCGAACGTTATTGTCCCAGGTGATGCTCCAATTGTACCAGTTTTTGTTTTATATGATTAAATACGATACGAAATATTTGTAAAAACTGCATTGTCTGAACGAAATGTGACTGTTTCGGCTCTTTTTTAAAAGGCTCCAATTAACTAATATTTTTTCCATTAAATTTAAGGATCATTTTAGGTATTTCAGTGGGTATTTGGGGTTTTTTAAATATTTCGTTTCGTCATTGATAACTTTTAGAATTTCGAAAAAAAATAATAATGATTTTCGATGTTAAGATGGTATTGTCAAATTCCGAAAACTTAAGAAACTTTCTCTGAATTGAGAAGAATTATTTAATTATGATGTGTGGTGAGGTAAAATTGCCAATTTTTATGGACACCTTGTATAGTAAAGTAAATCTTAATAACTAACCTAATCATCTAAAACACGAAAAAAAATATAAGATCAGATCAAGAAAAATGAAATCAATTAATATCTTCAATTTACCATGACATGCAATGTAAATCAGGCCTTGTCTGAATGCCTGATAGAATCGATTCGGGCAATATCCAATATAATTGTCAGGCAAAGATCGTATTGTAATACTGACTGATAGGTCATCTGCGGGATATTAATTATTATTAGATGCCACCGGCCCCCGGACCATTGATTTACATCGTTGGTATTAAGCCATTTTAATTACGATCTGATATTCATTCCGATGTCGACTCATTAGCATCTTACATTGAATATTATAAATTACTTTTTTGCTTAGAATTTTCAAATTCAAAAAGGCAATGCACAATTTTCTTTTGAGAAAATCATTAAAATGTGTCTAAACAGTTACTTTAAATCGAGTGCCACGAGGGAGATTTCTTCGAAAAAAGAAAACCGTTTTGTTGTGAAGATTGGAATCGTTTGGCGTCAGCCTCGTATAGCTCTTTGTGTTTTTTTGTCAAAAACACTTGATCAGAAATAAATATAAAATCATATTTTCAATAAAAGTGTACAATCAAGATACTGATTAATACATGTGGTAAAGATTTATGATCAAAGCAAAATAGCAAGGTTCTTGCAATGACAGTTAGCTATTAACCATACTACGTTTACAGTAACTTTTTAATTAGTTAGAGCCTGTAGGTCTTTATTATCTCTTAATGTTTAGGTATCATAATCTAAGCATCAAATTTACTTCTTGGCTATACAAAATTACTTTTGCTTCTGGTTTTTAAATACCTAAGAGCTTCCTGATTTAAAGATTAAAGCTCTCTTCTTGTTAAATGCAGTTATTTTAGTAGTTGTTTTCAGTTTCAGTTGACTGAGTAATTTCAGCATAGATTTGACTAGGGGCACGCCCTTGACGTCCACATATTCTCTTGAAAAGATGGCTTAATGTTCACGATCCACCCCGAAGACAATCTCTGCCGTTGTCAGCGCATTAAAAGTTAAACTTGTCCGAACCCTATACAAACGACTATTTCATACACTGAATGGACGATGGCAGTTGGAATTTGGGTCTTTCAGTTGCAGCCACGTTGAAATATTAGACTTTTTACATATTAAGTGAAAAATTAATTCTTTTTAGCTCGAATGGACTAATATTTTAGTTTGATAGTGCCTATGTTTTGGAGACTGATTTTGACAATGATAAAATTCCAAAAAAATAAAAAAAAACTAATGACCATTTCCGTGTGGGTTATTCTACTAATTCGAGAGACCACATTACACATGGTGCCACTTAGTTCTATGGGAAATGTTTAGTTTGTTCAAATACAGTTGATGAAACAAGATCTGTCCACTGTGACCTGCTTTAGCCTAGGTAAACTATTGGTGGTTTATTATTTACTAGTCATCTGATTGACAGCTGCAAAATTTGTTGTTGTCAAAAAGAGATTGATTTGAAACTTTCAAAAATAATCTATTTAATTTTAGAAGTAAAAACCAAGAAAATTTTAATGCGATGCAATAATGTTTTTACCAGAAAATTGGCAAAAGGTCATTTAATAAGTTAATTACATTATATTATTTTAAAAAAATATACAAATACCGTGTGGGAGTATCGGAACGTTTGTTAAAGTATTTACTTGAACGAAAGTATATGTATAGTAACAACACCTATCTAGAAACATATCAATTTATTAAAATATAATATATATTATGAAAGCTTAGATAAATGATTCTTCTGGGTGTCTTTTTTGGAATATGATCGATCCAAGCAACAATCCAGTTATTTTATTTATTAAATACGTGCCAAATGGCATTTACTTCTCATTAAATTTGGATTTTTGACGATGCAATGTTGCAACTGACATCTGAATAATGCATTTCACAATTTGGATTGTATCGCATGAATCCAGAATGTCAATGAATGCCTAATATATAGTTTATTATCAGAGAATAGCAAGTTAGATGTCAATTAATTGAGTAGACAAATTTATTTATTCGGGCTTTTAATTTATTTTATATTTAGTAATAATTGGATTTTAATTGTAGAAGTACCCAATTGGAGTGTAGAAAATGATTATGAGCGAAATCCAGGAATTTCAATGCAAATAATTCATTTTAATTATAACCGGCATATTACATTTACGATATGTTGTGGCGAGAATCATGCATACTATGTATATATGTTATATACATATATGAGTAAATATATAGCCATGAAATAGTTGATAAATCATATTTATTTGGGTAATTTTTTTTTAAATGTCAAGTCCTCAATATATTGTATCTGAAAAAAAAATATACTTTTTGATATATCAAAAGTTAAAAAAAATGTATGGTTTAGTATTTCTTTAATGTTAAATTTGTGGAACAATATTATGAATATGGAACATTTTATTAAACCATGGTATACTGCAAGAAAAACGGATGGAAGTTTCCGCTGGAAAACTTGTATAAACAAAACCAATTATTACAATAAATTAACATTATCAAAAAAGTACAGAAGACATGTAAATAAGCAAAGGCAAGGAATTACAGAGTTCAAAGGCATTACATATTAACATGAGAACACAAAAAAATGTCATTCGAGTCCACTGGACCCGGTCGGTAGACAAGGGATTAAAGTAAATTAAAATTTGCTAAGGGATCTAGTGGTTAGAATAGTTTATCTCATTGAAGATCAGTGAAGCTAAAGCAAATATACCTAGTAGAGGTTAATCAATCAATAGTATCTCGAGTAATGAACGGGTATTAAGAGACAGGATATGAGAGACGAATAGCACCAGATTGGCTGAGGACCCCAGAGGATAATCGATTCTTGACTCTTCACGCTTTGCGCCGAGAATATGTAATCCCAACCCAGCTTCAGTATGACTTAGCTGAAACTCGAAATGCGCGTGTATGTGTATAAACCGCAAGACACATGTTAAGGGAGTCTGGAATTAGGGTTAGGATGACTACTACTTCTCCAATGCTCAATAGGAAATATCGTGTACCTTGATGAGCATTTTCAAAAGAACATATACATTGAAATATCGACAATTGGAGTAATATATTGTTAACTGATGATTCTAGATCTTGTTTAAATACCTCAGACTGAAGAATGCCGTCTTGTAGGCAACAGAGATTTATTCTCAATGCAACGTAAGATAATTGATCAATTTTCGGGATATATCCGTTATGGTTTGGAAAAGAATATTTTTGAGAGGTCACACAGAATCAAAGCTGTCAGATGAAGATTTGTTCATTAACATTAGAATCACTTTAGGTAAACCCGTTGTCATTTACATTGATATTTTTTTTACTTTATTTTAATGTACGATAATGCATAACCTTACGACGCAAGGATAGGTACCTTCAGGATGTAAATATCTGGTTCTAAACTAGCCAGCACGCAGACTTAAGCCCGATAGAGAATGGAGAATGGAAGTTTATTTGGCAATTTTATCTGAAAGCATGAATGTTGTATGGATATACTAAGATCCAGAGAGGATCCTCCAATAACCGTTTCTGTTTTTTTTATAAATTGTGTTTCTTTTAAATTTCGAATTGCAAATTTACCTAATTTGTAAATAAACTCGAATAACTATTATTTTTATTTATTTATGTCTTTTAAGTTGAACTAGCATTTACAATGAAATAAATATACCTGAAAATATTTGATGTAATGAATGGAATATCCTGTCTTTTCACAATTTTTTGAAATATTATGAAACTACGGTGACGCGATAGCTTTTTGGCGGAATGTAATATACCTATATATAAAAGGCTAAATTCAAAGTGGACGAGTCCATAAAATACAAGAACATCTTAAATTGTATGAACAATTTTCAGGAAAAAAAGTCTAATAAGGATTCAGAATAATGACATTGAGAAAAGCGGCTCGTTAGGATGTCTCATAATGAAAGTTTCTATCGATGGTTAGAAGTGAATTATAGTCTCCAATTATGAAGCTGAATGGAACGACATCAACATTCAAACTCCTATTAGCAGGGTTTCGGAGGTAGATTTTGCGCCCGATTTGCCGTTTAAAGAAACTTTATTGCGAACCTACAAAGGCCTGATGGTTTAATAAGATCGCACCAAAGCGGCCATTGAAATGTAAAAGAAGTTGCAATTTGACATGCAAAAAACCCCTTTTCAACACTTTGAACTTTGTCTTTTAGAAACGATGCATATCGATTTTAATGATTAGTTCTAAAAGAGTGATAGTTTGAAGTTTGTGTTTATAAATCTGCTGCTTTGGTAGTTTACTTGGATCCGCATCGTTTGGATGGTTAATTAAAAGAAAATGTGTTGTTTCACAGTAACAATGTAACAACAACAATTAAGAAAACTTTACTGAGAACTTTTCTCGTGTCTACAGTAAAGCTTAAAGTCTACATAAGAAGAGCTTCGTTGTTTTAGATTTTCAAGAATCTAACTAAGAAATGGATCGATAGAGGAAAGTTAATGTTTTCCATTAGAATCAAAGAGCAAACGAAATTCTCGTAATCAATTTTCTTGACATTGCGTTTATTTTCTGTTGTCTTCTGAGACCGAATGTCAGGATTCATGTGTGTGTACGTTCACGTCTTACACACGGATAGCTCTTTTCTTTTTCGAAAATTCAATGGACACCTTTTGTTATATCCTGTAGGGTCCTCTTAGCGATATTAAGTCTTTGTCAGGACTCGCATCGCTGGCAGATGATTTATTCCCTGGCCATTGTTGCGGTCATGGATATTAAATTCGTATTATGTTCGTCTGAGAGCATACACACACACGTACACATCATACTGTTGTAATAAAAATATAGCGCGTATATGTGACCCTTCCAGGCCTATACAATATTCAAAATCTATAGGGAAATCGAATAATCAGTGACAGGGGCTGTATATGTGTGTGTGTGTGTGTGAGAGAGAGAGACGAAAACAAATTTTGTATAATTCAACATCCTGCTTCTCGTGAAATAACCATGGATGTTTCGGACTTAATAGAAACAAATCATTAAATAAACATTATCACTTAGTTCGTGTTAGTTTGCTAGTTTTCCCATATTAGAGGTAATTTCTAATGGTCAAAGCGCCAAGTTTGAACGATTTATCTCGTGAATTTCGGACAGAAAGTCCTTTTCCTAATTTCATTCTCGAACTGTTGACAGCAGGTTTAAATATATAAGCTCTTTCGTGGTTTCTATTAAGTTCTAAGCTAAAATAAGCTGCATTTTATAGAATTTTCGAATCATATATTTTAACATTAATGTACGAGTCGTAATTGTCACTGTTTTCATTGGTCTGTTATTAATATTGGATTACCATCACTTTATCAACTGCACCTCTAATAGCTTAAAATGAATGATGATTCTTGTTGAGAATCAATTTCGGAGAGTTTCAACTAGGAGATACAGCTTCTTGCAATTCGTTTTCTTTCAAAAAAAGCCACATAACTGTTAGGCGATGTACCTCACAGTTGTAAACTTCTAAAAGTTTGGAGGCCATTAAAGGTGTGAAGAAAGCACGACACTTTTTTCCTCTATGCTATACTATTAAAATATGTTTTAATCTGACTTTAACATCAACTTAAAAAACATTGTGTTCATCGAAAATTCTTCCACTGGGGTAATTTGAAGTCAGTAGTACCAATAAAGTTTTATAAAAGACACAAATTATGACTTTAATCCTGTACAGACCGAGCATCAAAAGTAGAATCAAGATCTTAAAGTCGGATCACGTGTCGGTTTGTAACTGAATCGGATTGTATACAGCCGGACTCTTGACGTAAATCGCTAATGAATTCCGCAATAATAATTTTTATATTCTTTAAACTACCTCTGCATTATTTTATCTTTTCTTTTCAGGTTATTTCCCTCTGGGCCCATACATTTCCTTTTACATGGCATTATTTAGACTTCATAGCTTTCTAGTTAATACTCCTTTTTAGTGAAGTTTCACATTATTTTTATACCTACATATTTTTAACAAAATTTTTATTTCTGCTGAGCTAGTTCACAAAAGTGTAAAAAAATACCTAAATTGATGTTTTTAAACTTTAAATAAAAATGGTAANCGCTGGAAAACTTGTATAAACAAAACCAATTATTACAATAAATTAACATTATCAAAAAAGTACAGAAGACATGTAAATAAGCAAAGGCAAGGAATTACAGAGTTCAAAGGCATTACATATTAACATGAGAACACAAAAAAATGTCATTCGAGTCCACTGGACCCGGTCGGTAGACAAGGGATTAAAGTAAATTAAAATTTGCTAAGGGATCTAGTGGTTAGAATAGTTTATCTCATTGAAGATCAGTGAAGCTAAAGCAAATATACCTAGTAGAGGTTAATCAATCAATAGTATCTCGAGTAATGAACGGGTATTAAGAGACAGGATATGAGAGACGAATAGCACCAGATTGGCTGAGGACCCCAGAGGATAATCGATTCTTGACTCTTCACGCTTTGCGCCGAGAATATGTAATCCCAACCCAGCTTCAGTATGACTTAGCTGAAACTCGAAATGCGCGTGTATGTGTATAAACCGCAAGACACATGTTAAGGGAGTCTGGAATTAGGGTTAGGATGACTACTACTTCTCCAATGCTCAATAGGAAATATCGTGTACCTTGATGAGCATTTTCAAAAGAACATATACATTGAAATATCGACAATTGGAGTAATATATTGTTAACTGATGATTCTAGATCTTGTTTAAATACCTCAGACTGAAGAATGCCGTCTTGTAGGCAACAGAGATTTATTCTCAATGCAACGTAAGATAATTGATCAATTTTCGGGATATATCCGTTATGGTTTGGAAAAGAATATTTTTGAGAGGTCACACAGAATCAAAGCTGTCAGATGAAGATTTGTTCATTAACATTAGAATCACTTTAGGTAAACCCGTTGTCATTTACATTGATATTTTTTTTTACTTTATTTTAATGTACGATAATGCATAACCTTACGACGCAAGGATAGGTACCTTCAGGATGTAAATATCTGGTTCTAAACTAGCCAGCACGCAGACTTAAGCCCGATAGAGAATGGAGAATGGAAGTTTATTTGGCAATTTTATCTGAAAGCATGAATGTTGTATGGATATACTAAGATCCAGAGAGGATCCTCCAATAACCGTTTCTGTTTTTTTTTATAAATTGTGTTTCTTTTAAATTTCGAATTGCAAATTTACCTAATTTGTAAATAAACTCGAATAACTATTATTTTTATTTATTTATGTCTTTTAAGTTGAACTAGCATTTACAATGAAATAAATATACCTGAAAATATTTGATGTAATGAATGGAATATCCTGTCTTTTCACAATTTTTTGAAATATTATGAAACTACGGTGACGCGATAGCTTTTTGGCGGAATGTAATATACCTATATATAAAAGGCTAAATTCAAAGTGGACGAGTCCATAAAATACAAGAACATCTTAAATTGTATGAACAATTTTCAGGAAAAAAAGTCTAATAAGGATTCAGAATAATGACATTGAGAAAAGCGGCTCGTTAGGATGTCTCATAATGAAAGTTTCTATCGATGGTTAGAAGTGAATTATAGTCTCCAATTATGAAGCTGAATGGAACGACATCAACATTCAAACTCCTATTAGCAGGGTTTCGGAGGTAGATTTTGCGCCCGATTTGCCGTTTAAAGAAACTTTATTGCGAACCTACAAAGGCCTGATGGTTTAATAAGATCGCACCAAAGCGGCCATTGAAATGTAAAAGAAGTTGCAATTTGACATGCAAAAAACCCCTTTTCAACACTTTGAACTTTGTCTTTTAGAAACGATGCATATCGATTTTAATGATTAGTTCTAAAAGAGTGATAGTTTGAAGTTTGTGTTTATAAATCTGCTGCTTTGGTAGTTTACTTGGATCCGCATCGTTTGGATGGTTAATTAAAAGAAAATGTGTTGTTTCACAGTAACAATGTAACAACAACAATTAAGAAAACTTTACTGAGAACTTTTCTCGTGTCTACAGTAAAGCTTAAAGTCTACATAAGAAGAGCTTCGTTGTTTTAGATTTTCAAGAATCTAACTAAGAAATGGATCGATAGAGGAAAGTTAATGTTTTCCATTAGAATCAAAGAGCAAACGAAATTCTCGTAATCAATTTTCTTGACATTGCGTTTATTTTCTGTTGTCTTCTGAGACCGAATGTCAGGATTCATGTGTGTGTACGTTCACGTCTTACACACGGATAGCTCTTTTCTTTTTCGAAAATTCAATGGACACCTTTTGTTATATCCTGTAGGGTCCTCTTAGCGATATTAAGTCTTTGTCAGGACTCGCATCGCTGGCAGATGATTTATTCCCTGGCCATTGTTGCGGTCATGGATATTAAATTCGTATTATGTTCGTCTGAGAGCATACACACACACGTACACATCATACTGTTGTAATAAAAATATAGCGCGTATATGTGACCCTTCCAGGCCTATACAATATTCAAAATCTATAGGGAAATCGAATAATCAGTGACAGGGGCTGTATATGTGTGTGTGTGTGTGTGAGAGAGAGAGACGAAAACAAATTTTGTATAATTCAACATCCTGCTTCTCGTGAAATAACCATGGATGTTTCGGACTTAATAGAAACAAATCATTAAATAAACATTATCACTTAGTTCGTGTTAGTTTGCTAGTTTTCCCATATTAGAGGTAATTTCTAATGGTCAAAGCGCCAAGTTTGAACGATTTATCTCGTGAATTTCGGACAGAAAGTCCTTTTCCTAATTTCATTCTCGAACTGTTGACAGCAGGTTTAAATATATAAGCTCTTTCGTGGTTTCTATTAAGTTCTAAGCTAAAATAAGCTGCATTTTATAGAATTTTCGAATCATATATTTTAACATTAATGTACGAGTCGTAATTGTCACTGTTTTCATTGGTCTGTTATTAATATTGGATTACCATCACTTTATCAACTGCACCTCTAATAGCTTAAAATGAATGATGATTCTTGTTGAGAATCAATTTCGGAGAGTTTCAACTAGGAGATACAGCTTCTTGCAATTCGTTTTCTTTCAAAAAAAGCCACATAACTGTTAGGCGATGTACCTCACAGTTGTAAACTTCTAAAAGTTTGGAGGCCATTAAAGGTGTGAAGAAAGCACGACACTTTTTTCCTCTATGCTATACTATTAAAATATGTTTTAATCTGACTTTAACATCAACTTAAAAAAACATTGTGTTCATCGAAAATTCTTCCACTGGGGTAATTTGAAGTCAGTAGTACCAATAAAGTTTTATAAAAGACACAAATTATGACTTTAATCCTGTACAGACCGAGCATCAAAAGTAGAATCAAGATCTTAAAGTCGGATCACGTGTCGGTTTGTAACTGAATCGGATTGTATACAGCCGGACTCTTGACGTAAATCGCTAATGAATTCCGCAATAATAATTTTTATATTCTTTAAACTACCTCTGCATTATTTTATCTTTTCTTTTCAGGTTATTTCCCTCTGGGCCCATACATTTCCTTTTACATGGCATTATTTAGACTTCATAGCTTTCTAGTTAATACTCCTTTTTAGTGAAGTTTCACATTATTTTTATACCTACATATTTTTAACAAAATTTTTATTTCTGCTGAGCTAGTTCACAAAAGTGTAAAAAAATACCTAAATTGATGTTTTTAAACTTTAAATAAAAATGGTAAAATTGAAACGATTAAATGGATTTTACTTTGGGCTCTATTAAATCAGGATTTTTTTTTTTTTAGTTATATTTAATTCTCTTTTGTAGTTTTACTGAAAGGGCCTTTTCCAGTTTGGACTATTTGTAAATTTCCAACATAATTGCAAGAAGATTAATTGGAAATAATTATTTTTCTGGTATTGTGGATCTTCTTTATTTAAATACATCCTGTGAAGGCACATCACAGGCACGTTCGCCATTTAAATGAACTAATCGTGGAAAAAATTGTCTACAAACAACCCAACCATCCGAAGACCGAGGTAAAACTTACCTTTCTTTCCGAACCAATGCGTAACAAGATTAAAATGCATCGATACCGATTCCTCTTTCGCCTGGTTTTGCATTGGGGTGGCCGTTGATCCTTTCTTTCCTTGTATTCAGCCCAAAATGTATTCAACCATCCGGAACCTATATTGACGGAAGGCCAAAGATAAATGGTAAAAAGGAGCCGAATGCCGAGGCGGTTTGTTTGGAAATATGCTTTTTTTATTATTCTTGGGAGGAGGATTGATGTGTGCGTTAAACGGAAAATTGTTTTTTGTTACAAACAAAAAGGCCTTCACACAAATTATTTTTTTATCTATACCTATGTATAGGCATATTGCATTGAAAAATCAACGTATGGCAAGGAGTTCCTGAACAGCAGAAAATGCAGGACGACAAGTCTAGACCATCAAACTGTTCCTACTGTAATGGTTTGTCAAAGCTCCACGTGATAAAGGAGTAATCTTGACTACTTTTACATTTTTCAGAGTCAACATATACAAATTCTTTCCGATTTCCTTAAGAATATTATTAAAAAAGGACGAGTGGCTTTCACAATATCTATGTTCGGGCATTTTTTGATTTATGTATGCCAAGGACGTCCATGACGAAACCAGAATACCTCAAATGTCCAACTTTCAAACGTTGCTGACAAGAAATAAACCATATTCATTTTATTAAATAAATTGTAAATGTTATCTATTAGTTGGACGGAAATAATTAATAATAAATTATAGAAAAGAACATAATTACCGAGACAAAGAAATCTCGGGCACGGTGGAAAAGCGTCTCAACAAAGTGATGAGAAAGAAAAAAATCGGTGAAACAAAGCGTGTTGCTGTAATGAAGATTGCATCTCGCTTTTTGTTTACTTTGCAATTAATGAGAAAAACGTCCACAAAAAGAATTATTGATTGCCCATCTGTGACCGTTTAATTTATTTTTACGACAGATTTCGTCTTTGTCCTGCAAAGGCCTCAAGTAAAAAAAAATTAATTGTTTGCTTTTCCCTAAAATTTTGTTTCTCTTTTGAATCTTACCGTCTATTGTCTAAACAAATTTCCGCAATTATTTAAAAAAAATTATTCATGGTTAACCCAGAAAGATGTTATAGAACGCCACTGGCTAATCACGCAACTGACTGAAGAATCTTTTTGACACCACTTAACTGCTCTACATCATAAATTTGAGAATTTTGTGGGACATGGCGACATTAAAATAGAGGACTTAATAGCTTCAGTCGGAAGCACTTCGAATTGCTTAAAGAGATAACGTATATTAAAGATTCCAACCATGTACTTTACTGTTTATTTTTTCTGAACAGTCGGATCCGTCCACTTTGACTCAAAGAAGGGTCATGTTACTGAAAGAAAATATTTTAAATGTGGGTGTTGCAGCAACAATGAGGCCATTTTCTCTTTTAATCCATGTAACACTGTTAGCGTTACTTTTTTCTAAATAAACTCGTTGAGGGAACGTTCATTAGCATTTTTGACATGGCATTTCCTTATCCATTGTGTTCATCCCGATCGCAAAAAAGGTCAAAGGTCAGCTCCGCATCCTGATTAATGAAGATAGTTGTCATGCAAAATGCATCTATTGTTCGAATATCTAATTAATTGTTTATAGGAAATGACAATTAATAATCAGGAACAATGATAATAGAGGAACGATTTGTCAAGAAAAAATCTCTTATTGTTTTCTATAACACATATGGGTTAAATTCTTAATTAAATTTATTCAAATGTTCAAGAACCGTAACGAATGATTTTAACAAAGGAACAGGTACCATTTTTTAGTAGTTAAAAGGGTAAAAATGCAGTAGCGATAATACAACAAGTTCCTACCGTTTTCTTAAGAACATTCCAAAACACTATTCTAAAAATATCGAGAATTTTGAAAGAAAATTTCTGCAGACTACAATGTTTGAAAATATATGTATATCTGCTGGATTCTTTCTGCGTCAATTGTATGTAAGATACTGATGTCCATTGTGACAATTTCTTTAAAGCGTTGACTGAGACTGCAAATGATAAACACAGAGACGTCAGCATCTTACAAACATTTCACGCAGGAAGAATTCCGCAGAAATACATATAATTTCAACCATTGTAGTCTACAGAAGCTTTCTTTCAATATTCTCGATATTTTTAAAATAGAATTTTGAAATATTTTTTAAGAAAACGATAGGGGCCTGTTTTATTGTCACAATAGCACTTTTACCCTTTTAACTACTAAAAAATGGTACCTGTTCCTTTGTTAAAATCATTCATTGAGGTTCTTGAACATTTAAATAAATTTAATTAAGAATGTTTTTATTAAAATTTATAAAAAAATGTCCCATACTAGAAAGGAAAGGTCTAGAGATATTTGACATTCTATTAAAACAAAGTAAACAATATTTACCAAAATAGAAGGGTTTTGTTTTTGACTACTTTTAGTACCGACCTCTCAGTATAGTTAGTAACATATTACTATTCCTGGAGTGTTAATAATGATAGACATTAAAAATCCCTTTCGTTTCCAGTGTCGTTATAGGAACACTTGGCGAAAAAAAGTAAATTGAAGGTTTCGACATAAAATAGACAGTTTGAAAACCCTTCAATCCTGGAAAATAACAGATGTAGTATCAATGATAAAAAGAAAGTACTGTTTAATAGACTTTCAATTTTCTATTATGTGAGTGATTTATTTAGATTAACTGTTTTTTGTTGACTATGAATAATTCTAATTTTAAAATATACCATATAAAGGTACCATATAAGATAATTAATTATTGAATTTTGTATAAAAACTGATTCAATTGATTAAAAACATGTTTACAAAACTGCGTTTACCACAATTTATTCTTATGTGATTGGGACTTAGAAATGATGAAGCTATACAGAATTTGTGGTCAATTTGCTGTATCAACAGCCTAAAAGTTTCTAAAAACATATTTATATAGAAAAATACAGGTATATAGAAGTCTATAGAGAGCAAGTTGAAAATTATTAATTATCTTCTTGAATACAAATTTATTTAAATAGCTGTTTGTTCCAAAATGGTTAGTTGGTTTATTATTTAACGTACAATTGCCCTCGCAAAATTTAGGGATAGCAGTAAAAAAATAGTTAAAATTTCCCTAACAGCACAGTACATTTGGTCAAAAAAAATTTAAAATAATAATAAAAACAAACAAACAAGTAACATTACACGTATCCCTGTTTCGTGTTACATTTTTATTCCTTTTCGTTAATTCAGCTCGTTTCTCTTTCATTGGGTTTCAATGGAAAATTTGATTTTCTGTTCCATTAACAAGGTTCGAAGCCAATTTGTACGAAACAAAACGTTTTGTTTGTGTTTTTTTTGTACAGAAAATATTATTAACAATAATTTTTAATGATAAGAATTTTGCAAAATTTTTAATAACAATCCTGTCTACCGTTGTGAATGTGTTACAATGAAGTAATTTTGTTTCGGACATTTCAATATATTTATATCGAATTCTATTCCGATTTGAGAACGGTGCAATTATTTATTTTTTGAAATACAAAACAAAGAGAGGGAGAAAGGCCGATGGAAAATGGTAAAAGAAGTTATTCATTTATTTTCGATATTGTAAATTACAAAAAAATTATTATTAAACAAATAGTCAATTTACGACCATTAAATATTTATAATAGAAACAAAATGCAACGGTTTGCTAACTGAACAATTTTGAATAATACAAATAGTGTTTGTTTGTTTATTTAATAGAAATATATGTATATATATACTATTAAAAAATTGATATTTGTTAGAAACTCGAATTAAACTGTATATTTATTGAATTTTAGAATCATGTAAATATTGGTTGTCATCGGATATTTGTTCAGCACTTAATAATTAGCGGTCTATTTATTTTTAATAAAACCTTAAAGAAGAAAAATCGAAAATATCACGTCTGTTCTATGTAAATATCAATCAATATAGTAGGTTTATAAAAAAAACAAACAGGTGTAGTCAAGTATTTACGAGAAGGTATTGATATAGTCTTAACCTCCTGTAGAAGAAATGTTAATGTTTCGTTGTCAGTTTTCTGATTGTCTAGAAAAGCTGATCAATAAGATTCAAATAGTACGACTATACTACACAAAGTTTTTCTCATTAAAGACCAACTACAAATCACGACCCCCCTCTCCTAATATGTTCTTATCAATAACACCCCTTTTTGTTATTACATTTCAAGCGTGACCGTAATAACTTGTTTAGTCTCACCTGCGTCTTTCATTTTTCTGATATATGTACCTTTGATATTTCCAGATACTACTGTGTAAAAAAAATCCAATAGAGTGTTGGATAAAGATTATTTTTATGGTGGACAGACGGTTGGTTCAAAAAGGTGGTGGAATGAAAAAATTTTTTGATATAAAATGTAACTTTGGGAGGCCCATAAAATCGAAAAAAAAGGGTTGGGTAGTGTCAAAATAATCACACGGTCGGTAGCTTTTTATATGGTTTATTAAGACACACCCGTCGGTTTTTTTTCGATCACAAAAAGTGGGCAATAAAAAAGTGATATTTTAATTTATACAGGGTGTCAGGTATTACATTTATATGATTTGTCACATTCACAAAGAAAATCCTCTTATTTATGTTTCACCACGCGAGTTGAAAAACATATTATACGATGACTAGCTTGAATATTTGTAGATGTGATTCTAGTTATTGATATGTAGTTACGTAGAAATCGTTATGATATTTTCAAACTTTCGTAAAATATCACAATTGAGTTATACAATAAATTAGACGAAGTCATCTGCAATGATGAAGGTCTATCATTTTAGAATTGTCACGATCTTCTCTGAAATACTGTTGCATATTTTCCCACAGTAATACTCTTTTTATTAATTCTTAGTTAAGAATTAATAAAAAGATAATAGATAAAAAAATAAAAAGTTGTCAGTACATTCTAGAGTTTCACTTGTTTAATTTTAATATATGAATGCTAAGTACAATTATGAAATCACCTAATTGTTATTTAACAAAATATTTATAACAACAAAATGCACGATTAATGTACTATTAATTTTCTACTTATGTACATATTTCCTTCTGAAATTTATTTGCATTGTGCGCATATAAAACGCATTACTCACTTGCTGAAAGTTGAATGTTTTGGACAAATCGTCTACAATTTATCAAATGTTTAGTGATAATTTAAAACACTGTACCAAAAGGAAGGTGCAGCCACATACTGTTAATTCCATATCCATAATAGGGTGTTCGATCTGAGCCTAAAGGGATTTATCATCATTTCGCGTAGGACAAAGTGCATATTTCATATAAATTCTTCGGTCAACGTGCTAGGTAAGGTCTCGAGGTCAAGTGTGTGCAAAACGCACTGTATATTTACGACAAGCGAACAATTTGTGACACACGGGCATAATTCACCCAAGTGGAGATTCTCCGTTTCGAAGACAACAGTTAGTTAAATTGTCAATCTTAAATCATTGTTTTTTTTCTTTTGTTTTTGAGCTTTATTCGTTATTATACAGGTACCTTAACTTTGATGATCTGGGCGTTATTCATGGATTGTTTTCTCATATAAAACAGCTGTTCTTATTATTACGTCATGTTTAATAAGATGCTGATGGTATAATAAAAGTGATCATTTCAGGAGGCTTTCTTCGATTGGTTGGTTATTGACGGATCGTGCTTGATATAATGGGTAAACATGTGGTTTTGTCTGCAAATAATCGACCATTAAATGGCAATTCGGGTCTGAAAAAGGTGAACATATTTTAAGCTCGTTAGGAGAACCAAAGTAATAACATATACTAATTTGGAAAGTAGTACTTTGGCTTTAACTAATTTGTTTCGCTTCACTTGTTTCATTTTATCCAAAATATTTCAAAGTTATTCTCGTATCTATCTTTTTTCATCTTGTTAAAGCACAAGTTCTCGAATTCTTTGCATTTCTAGTTCAAAAAATAAATTAAATAATTAAATTGCCTAATTAATGTGAAATTCAGCAATCTTAAATAACCATTCCAATTACAGGATACCCAGTAAGTCCCCTGGCAGTTATTTAAATTAAAGTCCGATAAGGTTGTCCCTCGTCTTATTTCTGACCAGAAATGTCACGAAAGTTAATCTCAATAGGATCAAATTTTCTGAACGTGCCTAAACTTCGTTTGACGTTTCGCATTTAGGTCTGATCGACCACTTTCACCGAAGGTATACGGAATATATTTCTTACCGGAAAATGAGAACATATATAATAAATTAGGTTCAGAAAATAGAAATCAATCAAATGATGACTTAACAATGTCACTTTTATGGATAGGATTCCGACACGTCTATTCTGATATATTATATTTCAAGATTTAACTACATGGAGGAACACATTGCAAAAACGACTATTGCCGTTGTTCTCAGGTGTGAGTGGGCAGAGTTGGTGGGCTTTAAATACGAAAACTACTCTATTCTTGTAAATGTTGTTTGAGGAACGTGCAGATAAATCACATCGTTTTTTTCAAGTGAGGGTATGTCGTTGTCAGTTAGTAGTAAACTTTAATCGGATTTATCTAGAAACAATGTAAAATTTACCTTTTGCAACTACACTATTGCAGAATAAGCATACATCTTTATATTTAAGATGGAAAAATATTCATTTCACTTCCCTAAATCAAGAAATTTACTATTTAACATATAAATTGCTAAGAAAAATTGATAATGCAAATTTTGACACATGTGGGGAGTAAACAGAGATCGAGGGAGGCCCGTATGATTGTTGATTTTGTATGAATTAAAAGAAAAAAAATTCCATTAGTTTTTTTTTGATAACTTGAGAAAAACAGGTAGGTAATCTTTATAAAATTGAACATAACTTCCCGATGTGAATATTAATTAGTAATATATCAATGCAAACTGGTGTTATACATGTTGGCTTTGTCGTCACGCTATCAACACTGAGAAAAATAATGAAAGTTTCTTTTCAATTTAATTGGAACTTCTTAAAAATATTAAAATCAATTGATAGTTAACTGTTTAATAGTGACTTTAATGTGTATCGTTGAGTTATTAACATGAAATTTAATAATTAAATCCTAAAAAATTTAAAATATTTTTTTAGTGTATAAACAACTGATATCTGAAGTCGTAACAGGTTCAAAATGACTCGAAAATTCATATAAAAGCCGGCAAAAATCAATTTTCAATGTCTTTTTTCGTTTTGGTTTCCTCGTTGTTAAAATGAATATTCCTTGGGTATGTTCAAATACTTTTTTTCTTTCTATTTAATATAAATTTTTAGTGATTTTCTTATTTTTAGGTGGTATTGTTAGTAGGAGCTGGTTTTGCCTTTGCTTATGGACAAAGTTCAATTAATGGCTATTTGCCACCAGAGTCACCAACACTAATCCGTCCTCCTCCTCCTTCAATTGAGAACCTACCGCTTATTCCTCCTCTGGTTCTCGGACCTGTAAAAGATTTATTTACAACACTTCCTGTAGCAACGCCTGATAAAAATCCTGTACTACCAAGAAAATCTGTAGGATCGGTCAAATTCGATGCTGCAGCCTACTTTCAGTCTTGTGCTAGTTGTAATGATGTGTACCAAAAGTTGTTTAGGTAATTTTTAATTTTTAGAAATTAGTATAAATGAAATATAAGAAAGACATTTAAAAGATAAAAAAGACGAGTGTTAAAAGGCGATGGTTTTTTGTTGTTGTATATTTCGAAATAGAACTCAATAACTTGTCTTAATTAAACCTTAATATTAAAGAGTCTAATGATAGATTTTTTTTTCTATATAATCCTTAAGAGGAAGAATCAGCTCTAGAAGTGGATGTAAATCGATATCTAGTAATGCTTAAATAGCAGCGTCAGATTAATGATAGCAGCCACTAAATTAATGTGTTTTTAAGCGCCGATCTAAAACCTGGCGTTGTTTTATACCAAAAAGGTATTTATTGAATTTAGTGTTGAAGCATTACTTTGCTCCATATTAATTTCCCAATTTTATAAAGGCATCTTTCAAAAATTCTCCCGATGCAATTACGTTTTGTCACGTTCAACGTTATTTATTCTGGACATGGAGGCCGTATGTAAACAGTCTCTTCGATTAATTAAAAAAGTTACGTTGATCCACATCTCCGCTCTTTCTCACCCGTTCCTCGTTTGAGTGCGAAATCAGCTTTTCACGAAAACAATGCAATTTAATTTTGTAGGGTCAGTAGTTTCTTTTTTTATTCGTGGGACACGTACAAGCTTATATTACTGAAAAATTAATATTCGTTTAATAGTCTACTTCAAAATATTTTCAAAGAAAATTTCGAAATATTAGAGTATTTTCCATTTGAAAAAATCATTGTTTAGTTCCAAAATGTCGACGTCAAACTAGAAGAGCAACCCAGCTAGATTAGCTGGTTAAGTTAGTTCAAGAAAAATACAAAAATTTACGTCTTTATCCAGAATTTCCTAATTTTTTACTAGAAATTACAACTGGATTACATCATTATACACAAATAGAACACTTGTGTTTTGTAATGTTTCTTTTTTTAATGGTATTCCTAATTGCCCTCCTTATATTAATTCTTCTCGCCAGAAAATGTTTATTGTTGTTGTTTGTCTTCAACGCAGATTAACCTCGTTCAAAGCGAAGAAAGCGAGATTAAGAAATGAAGAGGTAAAACAAAAGGGAGACATTTAACTAAGCGTCGTCCGCCCTTAAAAAGAGATATCGTGCTTCTTTGCCATTCCAGGTTAGATTAGATTATGGAACATTGTTCCTCGTAAAGTCGGCCAGTGTTCAACCAAATGTAATATTAAAAATTCGACTTTATTTTCTCATATGGCTGACTTGTGGTTTCTTTTTCTTTTACGATTTTCTTTTTCTTTTTTTTCCGTTTATTTTAATCGTTTTTGCGATGTTTTTTATATTACCCGGCCATCCAATCAGAGATCAAATCGAACGAGAAAATATTTAATCTAACTCCCCGTAACCGTTTTTTTTTTGAGAATTCGCCCTGGAATTATTTTCGGGCGGTTTTATTTACGCTAGATATAATCTAAAGAGCGTTTCAATACCGGGACCGACACCTTTTTCTTTATCGAAGTTTTACTGGTCCCAAAACCCATTCTGGCAGAATGTTAATTCAACCGGGATTAACCAGTCCTTTTAATAACTCTCAGGTAAATTTTATGTTTTTTTTTTTAAGCTGGATTTAAACAAATATCTAAAGGGAAAGTTCTTCCATATTTAATTAATTTCGTTCTTTTCTGAATTTTTCCAACATAATTGTCGCAATAGATGAAGTCTGAGTGTATTGCTATGATCCAGACATTAAAGAGCAATCAATGGAATTAAAAATAACAGGATACACAAGACCAAAGGAAAATCTGCCATGGAAATCTGTCGTTGCAATTGCTTTTTGGAATAGTCGATAGTTTTTTTGGTATCGCTTTTACCGACTACTTGGAAAAGGGAGAAATTATCATAGGAGATGTTCAGTTAGAGAGAGATTATATTATGGATCAGCATAATTAACAGAGTTCCGCGCAAAAATACCGGAAAAAAGATCTGGAATGGTCTGGATAGAAATGTTGATTTTGTAAGTTAGTAAAATTAATGTTAAAAATAGTCAGGATAGTAAAGGTATTTCATTAATTAATGCAAACTTATTCATTTATTAACTAAAAAAAAACGACCTTTAAAAAAATATAATTTGAATAAAATGCTAACTAACAGCAAATTGGCCAATGGATGCTGTTGCTGTTCTACTGTGTTAAAATACGGTAAATTACATCATTAATTGGCATTTAAAAAACACATATATATGTATATAGTTCCTTGGAATAATAATATTCCAAAATTTCTATAAAAGCTGGGACAACGATTATTGGTCTATTATTCGGTTTTATGCATATTGTCAAAATGAAGCATTTTATTTTGGTATGTAATCCTTTCTTTAATATTCCTATTATTCTATTAATTATTTTCTCATTTTTCATCACAAATCTAGAGAAAGATGTAGTTGTTATTACAAAAAAAATTACATAGGTATAATAAGTACTTTTAACTAATGTAATTATATATTTTATTTTGTTAGATTTTATTGGTAGTGGAGTTTACCTTTGTCTATGGACAGAAAAATGGTTATCTGCCACCGTTAGTGAATACAAGAAGTCCACATATACCTAGAGGAACTATACCACCAACTATTTTAACAGTAAAAGTATCGAAAACTCCATCTTCAACAAGAACTTCAACGATAACGGGAACTTTTACTAATGAGCTTAAAGCAAATTATGATATTGTGTCTTGTGCCGGATGCTACCATCCACACGTGAAAACTAGCAAAACTAGTAATGTGAACTAGCCAGATCTTCTTTTTAAAAGAATTGTTAATACCAGTTTAATCAGTTTCCTTTTTAGGCAAGTTTGTAATTTGATTTTTTGCAAAAATATATTTATATGATTAAAACATAAATAGTTCCAGTAAAAGGAACAAAAGTAAAGTGAAGCTACATCCATCGACACTTAAAATTTATAATGTTTTACACTAGTGTTATTACACATAACTCAAAATGATTGAAAATGAGGTTCTTCAAGATGAAATTATCTTAGGTAATTCCTGTTTCGTTGCCTTTCGGCGACTTTGCGAAGGAAATTTTACACGAAATGACTACAAACAACAGTTACGTGAAAAGATGTTTTATTTTTACGTCTTTTTCTTTTTCTTTTTCTTTTTCTTTCGCTCGATGTTTTTAAAATACCAGGGTATCCAGTATTGCTACTGCGTTTACTTGATATTGTTTCATTGCGTCGTATTTCTATTGGCATTTTTTAGTTTTACACGTGCAAGATTTTTGAAGTAACATTCATTGAATTGGAATTTTAATTAACAAAATCTATATCAGAATTTTCAATTAGATTGTGGAGAAGTTTTCATGAGTCCCTTCTATTGAAGATTTATTTTCATTTTCTTAAATATCCTACGGTGAAGAATAGATCACGTACGCAATACTCACGAGAATATCAAATTGCAAACCACGTCGATCGGTCAGCTGACCAATCAATTGCTTGCTGTCGGCATTTTAACCAAGTCTCTTGAGTATCTTGTATGATTTTTCTGAGTCCTATAAAGTTGTAACATGAAAAACCTCTTGCTCTCTAAGGAAGAAACATTACACAAAAAAAAACATAAATAATTTGCACTTCTTTTTTACGTCCCTATCATAATAATCGTAAATTTCGGAATGACAATTTAAAATTATGTTGGACGGACCTTTCGATGTGGGTCAAGCAGTTCAGTAACTCGTTCCATGAAGCCCTTTATCTCCATTTCAGGAAACGAGCCAATATCTATTCTTGTCCGCACTTTAACTTCAAAATTGAAAGAAACTTTCGATGGGGTTGAAAGTTAATTTTTCAAAAGAGATGTGCAAATTGGACCTGTTCTGTTTGCATAACAGCAACGTAACGTCCTTTGAGAATTGAATTTTTTTTTAATTATATAAAATGGAATGACATAAATCATACGGTGCCTTGACGGTTCCATGTTTCGTGCTCTTTTAATAACTTTTTAGTTTGAAACAATACAAGTTGCCCGAAAAGTTCCCGAACGAGCACGACAGGGAGACTATGCAAAGAAACATGAAATAATTGAAATGAAAATTGCTTTGCATCTTCCTCGCATTATGGAATTCTTTACGAAAATCAATTTAAGTTGTAATTGTTATCTCATGCATTGTACTGGATTTGCGACGTTCGAGGGGTTAGGATTATCGTTTTGCTAGGATTCTTTTGTTCCAACACGAGTTCCATGACGATTACGATGTTGATGAATTTAAGAGGATTTAGTAGTTGCCTGGGGAACAAAACACGCGAAATTGCAACGGAATGAGCTTAAGACAATACAAAGCAATTTTCGTTTTGCGGCCGAGCCGAAGTGGTTAATTTGTTTTCTGTTTTATTTGCTTCCAACAATAGAGCAAACTCTCTCCGGCCACATCTTATAATGTGGGTCTCTAAGATGAATCTTCTAATGTAAAATTCATGATAATTCATTGTTCCTTAATGAGACAATCTCATAGGTTATATATGTAAGTTTTAAAATAACGATTGTAGGCGTAAAAGTTTTTGAATTTCCACTTTCGATTGCCAATATTTCGGCTTTCATTCTTAACTGCCTCCATGTAATCTAATCAAAGGGCTGTTGATGTTTGTTTCTAAAAAGTATCGCAGGGCCAGTAAATTGAACGGTAATGAAACGTTCAGTAAATGTTGCAAATGACAACGAGGAAATTGCTTTTTTTTCTTTATGCGGAACAACTAGGAATTTATCTGACCGATAAAGAACTAGTTTAAGGGCGATATATTAAAAGAGTAAATGTTAAAAGACCTAATCTATTATCAGATTTTTGTTTTGGACATATTAGTCATTATTACCATCTGAATTCATAATTTGTACTGTTGTCGTATTTTTTCAAAATTTAATACAATATTTAGATATTAATAAAAGAACTAAAGCACCAATGAAATAGTTTTTCAAAGAAAGTTTATTTCGATTTAAAAATGCCACAAAGCAGAGAACAATTGGAAATTTTCCACACGTATTCTCTCTCTGTATACCTATAATGGATTTGTACATGTTTTTTCCGCTATTTATGGAAAATTCTTCTATTTCAGTTGCAACCATACAATGATTGGAAAAAGAGGAGGGTACTTAAAGCTATTATGTTTTTAACGTTCTTTTGAATATTATCTGTGGTTTAAAATTTTTCATACTGTATTATCCATAACATATACGCTAAAAGTTCGTACATACAATGTAACAACAATTATTTTTATTAATTTATTGTTATTATATTAATTATTGATTCGATTCGATTTGATCATATATTGCCTTGTCGTATGATTAATTTTGTAATACTAAACCATTTTTATTGAATATCTTTAATAAATGGGCGGCAACAATTTATTATGTGTAATTACCGTCTTGCCTGATTTTTATCTTCACTTGCCCAGTGTCTTGTCTCGCAGCGGTTAAAATATGCAAAAGTTGTGAACGCCACTTTTTTTTCATTGCGAAATTGCCGCCCTGAGCGGCCACTCGACGCCCAGATGGAAACATCTGCCAGTTATTATATAACGTTGGATATAATAGGGATTAATCCGTTGGTTCTATTTTATTAAAGGATTGTTAATTTATATATATTTGGACTTGTTCTGTAGAAATATAAAGAAAGCTTTTAGTGGACTACAAATAATTATTTCCAATCATTTTTTTCATGTAAGCTTTCTGCATACGTTAAAAAAATTGACAGAATATAAATCATGGGTACCATAAAAATCCATAAGCGAATAACACTTTCAGTGTATAATTTTCGTACTCTTTTATCATACAGTCGAATCTTCTTCGTATAACGGTTCAGGAACGATAAGTCATACCCGAAGACAAATTGAAAATGACTATCGGAAGGGTAAATAAGCCGTACAAGTAAGAATCTTGATCGTGAAAAACCGTTAATATTTGTTTAAAAATCGTCTCGGTAGGTAGAGAATACGTGATCGAATAGGAATTTATATACTCGAGATTCAGCATGTTGATTTGTTTAGTCAAGTACATTCCCAGTGAATCGAGCAGGCGAATAATTGATTAAATTTGTAGATATTGTTTTTGTTTATTTGATTGAATTTATGGATTTTCTCTTTAGAATATTACTTAGGCAACCTTTGGGGTGCCAATTGACATCGTAAACAAGAATCACCTTAGGTGAATACAATAATTTTCTACTCAAGTTCTCTGCTCTTAAGAAAAGGACATTTTTTCCAGTCATTAATCATTAGGCATAATCAGGTCAGTGTTTCAGTTTTACTTTAATGGAAGTTACTATTAGAAAGTGGAGATGTCTTTTATGTATGTGAAAGCTACACGAATAATATAGATAGAACAGGCAAAGATGTGGAATGGAGGAAAACATAAGAAATCTAGCCAAGGGTAAAACATTTTCAGTGGCTTCGTGTAGGTTTTATCCAGAGAAGTCGTATAGTGAAGAAAGTTCTTATTAAAATAAAATTTTCTTTTCCATCACAATGGAGATTTAAGAGAATCGACATGAGTGTATCGAACTATAGCATTTTCAAAGATGAAATCGACAAAAAAAAAACAGATATGTTGTTTTGATTCCGATTATGGAAATTGTAAAAAATAAAAGTTTTTAAGTTTTATTGATAAACGTCAAATTATCAAACAAATGTCTATAGATACAGGTGGGAATCAAAAATTATAATATAGTTTAAACCTTAATATTATTATGATTTCAATAGTTTTTTTTTATTGAATTGGGATTACCATGTCTAAGGCATGACTACTCTTGTTCAACAATAGGGAAACGAATAAGATGGAAAATGTGTCAGAAAATGTCACATTGATTATTTTTTTTTTGTTGGAAAAAGCCATCAGTGCCTATTCGAATTTTTGAAATTTTCCATATTATTTTTTTTAACATCTACAATATTATCAAAAATTAAGTGAGATTTATCAAAAATTTTAGAAAGGATGGAAAAGAAGAAATACGAATTTCTCAAAAAGAAACCATACCTAACAATTCATTGTCATAAGGAGAAAACCCAAAGAAATAACGACATGATTTTTTTTCGTTATTCTTGCGTTTTTTTATGATGTAGAGGTCAAAAGATCAAAAACAGTATATACCTAATATGTCTAATGTATGATGTCGATAATGCCGTGGGCCGGTATTAGCTTTGAGAATATTATACTTATATCGATTAACTATGTGAATTTAGCAATTTAAAAAAAAATTTTTTTTTGGCGTACAGTTGAATTTTGTCATTAGATTTTTAAGCAGTGTCAACCAGCCCCTTTGAATTGTTGGCAAATTTACCCATTCGCGATTTAAAATGTATTGCCACCGCAAAATATTTATGTTATGTTTTCGGGGAGAGCGTGAATACAAATTGCCTCATTATCGCAATTTTACTTAATTTTATACTCTCACGTAGTGAAAATTTAAAGATAAATGTGAAATCGTGGCCGTTTGAAATCGGATAAATTACTCTTAAATGAAATTTATCGCACAGGGTTAGAAATCTCGTAATTTCTTACCTGGATGTATCCTAGAATAAGCACACCTCAAAAATTAGGGCTTTAAAGTCTAAAAAATCTTCATTAATTTTAAAAATTACAATCACAAATACAATCTATCAAATATTTCAGTTGTTGAAAGCCAGAGTGGTATAAATAAAAAAATTGAGAATTTCAGATAAGAACAGATTCAAATTTGGAATAAAGGAATCTATGTCGTGACCAAATTTCACGAATAATGTTTAGACATTTTAGCTATAGGTATGGCTAATATTTTATATATCTAATCAGTTTCCCGTTGAGTTGACAACTTTACTTCCATTTATATCAAAACTCAATTTTTTGACTCGGACCGTTATGGTTTTCAATGGCTCATTTATTTGCAGATTTCCTAATTAATACACGGCTGAAATTTAAACCATCCTTAAAACCATTTGAAATATTATTATAGTTGAAATGAAGAGTCCAGCTTAAAAGCCAATTGGTTAGTCAACTTTACCAAACCAATTTTCCGCATGTTGTCTGTTAAAATTGTTAAACTAATGAGCTTTTGAAGCTAAATAGTTGTTCTTAAGTTAATATAAATAAATAAATGGTTTTAATCAATCAATTAAAATTGGAAATTTTGTTACTAATTCATGAGAAAAACTAATAATTTACCGTATACTTGCAAACGACTAACGTCTAAATGCGTTTAGTACGACTTGTAAGTTTGTAAGCTGAACAATACAACAATAGCGGTATTGTGTTGGGGTAATAGTTGGGCCAACTGGGCCCAAGCAAGGTAAAGGATTAAATTCAGCTCACATTGTTAAATGAATCAATTGATTTAGATCAGACCCAAGGGGAAATCCTCTAATTTATCTTTTGTTTAAGGAATCTCTATTTGCCGAATTGGTTCTTTTCCTATTTTTTGACATGAATACGATGTTTTTCAAGCATTTGTGGAATTTTACGCAGTACAATTCGTATTCGTACTTATCTCAAATATATGTATTTAAAAAAAATTCCCTCTCTTTAATACGAAAAAAATGTTGTTCTCCCATGCGATTTAGAACTTCAGTGAATGGTTGTCATAGTTCCAAGGCACTTACTTAAAAGGAAGTGGGTGTTTAAGATGTTCTGCGAAGGGTGCTTTTGCGACGTTCTTAGAAAGTTCATAGTTTTCGTTGCGTTGATCGATGCGATTAATTACATTTCAGTGCTTAGATGAAAATTTTCTCAATTTATGTTCACTGTTATGTAAATATTTCTTAAAAAAACTAACAGTGGCAATGGCGGCTTCTTACTAACTCTACATATGGCTTACTTGTTTCAGAAATTTGTACTAAAACTAAGGTTCTGGTCTCATAATTAAGAAGGGCATGTGTAAATCTCCTAAATAGGACACTAACAACTGTCCTGTCTATTTACAGTGTGTTATTAATTGCATCTTTTGTCCATTTTTGAGCATTATTACAAATGAAATTACGTTTTATGGGAATCTTAATTAAACTGGTTGAAAAGGTGTTAGCCATGTTGACGAGACAAAAATGATGGTTGAAAACAGAATAATTTCGAAATCGGTGTGAGAGTACGAATGCAATTAAAGTACAAGTCGTGACCGTCCGTCAGACCACCTGCGCACTAAAAAAAATCGCTCAAGGAAATGTGTCATGCATATGCACACTTGAGAAAAGTCTGTTCCTTTAGGGGTAAAAACTTTCACTTTTTTTCTTCGGTTATCGATAAATTGGCGAACAATAAAACTAATTATTTATTAACTAACGGGCGAGAAAAGTTGTACGAATTATGATTTGCAGCTCTCTGGGTCCGAACGAAGTTTCCTTGTCTGGACGAGAAAGTCGAAAAAACAACATTTAACTTTTAAGAATTTCATCTGAAACTTTTCCGAAAATTTAACGCGTTTTCAGAATGAAACGTTTTTTTTGTTCCGCCGCAATATGAAAATCCTTTTAACCCGCTTCCGAGTTTTTCAGTAAGGCTTCGTCAATTCTATCCATATTTTTATTCAATTCTTAGATTTTGAATTAAAGAAATCGTCCGTTAAGGCGATTATGATTTATTCTTATTTCGTTGATTTAGGTACATTAGGACGAAATGAAAGGATCATTAGGAACACGCTTCAGTGATCTAAAATATATGTTTTTGACACGGGCTTAAAGATGATTTAGTGTTTGGGCTGTAGGCTTAACAACACTATTCTCGACATAAGTTCGTTTTTATTCTTAATTCTTTTTGCTAACCAGCTCTCAATCAGCTAATTAAATTGGAATTCTAGAAAGTGGAAGTGATCTATCTACTTGATTTTTAATCAAATTAGAAAATATCATTTTCTTAATTTTTACTATCATAATTTGGGATAATTTGGACTAATAGGACCACGCTTTTAGATTAAGTTATCAACAGTACTATATATCAATTCATCAACTAATCACAGAACCTGAGTGGCTACTGTTTAAAAAATGTATTCACAGAGTTTTCTAATTCAACCATCAATTCCAAACCCTTACTATTAACGTTTTCTTCAGTAGCCCAAAAAAGCTTTCTGTAGCTAACTTTTACTATGCTAACGATATGAAGCCGACCATCGTCATGAAGCAGAATAATATTGTGTGGAAACTTTCCAGAAAGTTTTAGTCATATTAGTCGATTAAGCTTGTACAGACAAAATTCAAACTTCTTTAGAGTTTTCAAGAAAAAAAACTGTCAAAAGATTGTGCCAATAATTTTTCTCGTATTGAGTAATGAGTGCACAGGCAGCTCATTAACTATACCTTCGAAAGTTACTACTAAAGCTAAGTTTGAATTTAACAGCCCTCGTAAAATAGCTGGAAATAAAAAATAATTATATTTTTTCTTTATATTTTGTCCGTAGCCTAAAGTAGCATTTGCCTTCAAAAAGTTAAAAAACCCATAAACATAAATAAAAAAAAGACTTCAGTAGTAAAAATCTCGTAATTAAATTTAGCATTCAGAAAAGGTATTTCTTGTATTTCATTCGTTTCAGTGAATGTTTTATAATTTTTTTTTTTTTGAAATTCAACGCGCTTTATGTTAAAGATTAAAGATGGCGAGGTCTCGCAGCGCTTTTTCCACGCACAAAAGCTTACCCAGGTAAAAGAATTTGTTGTACAGTGAAATCGTCCGATTTAATTCAGGCGTACATTGCGGTCTTCAAATGCCTTTTTGTCATCGCGCTTTCGACTTTCAAATAAAAAAACGTAAAAAGAGAAAACATTTAAGGCGGAAAATGTAATCCCGAAAGCTAAAACACCACTCGCCCGCCGTTAATGGACTTATTCCTTCATTTGACTCTCTTTTCCTCTCGCTTCTATTTAAATGGAAAAAGGGGTTCTCTTTGTTGTTAATTTAATAACGAATATCTGAACGTTTTGTATAAACTGTTCATCAACAATTTTTAAAAATACGGTAATACTTAAGTAATTTCTTAGCAGATATTGAACACTTACGAGGATTGATCAATAAACTCAAATTCAAAGTCTTAATTAACACTTACGATTAGACATGAAGGTCCCATTAGAGTATAATACTATCTGGAGATTTTCTACTATGATAAAGTTGTCCGAAATCAAGAGGCATCGTTTGAGTGATGACTTTAATGGTCAAAAACATGATAATCGCAGTGAGACTAGTCCGGAGGAGAATGTTAAAATGACTTTTGATAAATTTTGCAAGTTTATGACATATTGAAAAATAAAGGTCTAAAAAGCCACACAATAATATAAAATAGACGAAAGAAAACTGCTATCAAACAAAGCATTATAGCGTAGATTAGGATTTCTTTTTCCGCGCTGCATATGACAGTGACATAGTGAACATTTTCCGTGTCAAGAGAAGAAAAATCATCGAAATGGCTGACTGTGATATAATTTTCAGTTTCTTTGTTGTACGGGAAAACGTCGTAATTGATTTTCTCTGAATGCTGGCACGACTTTTTGTGCCCGCACCATTTACGAATCGTAAAATAATTGGACGTGTCTATTCCGAACGACATTATTGTGCCAGATTTTCTAGTTTGTTTTTTATTGATACTTGTCATAGTATAAATTTATCGCTACTGATTATCGATTTTAATCAACGAATTGACCAAATAAACGATGATCGATAGATAGATAAATCCCCCAGGTGTCTCAACATAGAATAATAAACTTCTCTCGACATTTTATGAACTGGAAAATAATATATGGTAGACTAAATTGGCCCATGCCGCTGCAGACCATCCGTCATCTTTCGTTAAAATGATTTATCAGACTTTCCAAAACTCCATAATTATTTCGAGGGTAGGCCCTTTCGACATGCACCTTAAATTAGAATACTATTCAAAAATTGAGATGTTTCGATTAACGACCTAAAATCAATTTACAAATAATCCCACTAAACGAATTTATGTATGTAGGTGTGAAATGTCATAATTTATTTTTCAACAAAATGGCTTTCAGCCTTTGTATCCTATATTCGGAAAGAATGGTGCTCCGTTCAACGTCAAAAGGAATTGTGTAAAGACGAAAAGTGACTCACGAAGCGTTTGTTTATATTTGACCCTAAAAAATTGAAAAATAATATTTATTGTCGTTTGCATAACAAATACATTAAATATAAAGTCAACATACATTAGAAAAAAGTTTTTCAGAAATTGTTAGCGGCCTTTGTGCCAGAAAAACTTTCGTAAATAGAAAAATTCCCAAAGCAAATAATTTTTTTTCAAACAAGCACCACATATATTTCAAACTATTGGGTCAAATATGTAAAATATTGTTTGATTGAAAAATAAAATGGACCAAAAAAGAACAGCTTCAATAAGTTAAATCATAAAAGGTTGATGCTTCAAAAGGTTGGATCTTCAATTACGAGATGTATTCAAAAGCAAAATATTAAGAGTAAAGTTCTAAAGCATTTTTTAATCAACGAGTCATGGAACTCTGCCGTTTTTTTTCTCACTAAATGGTAAATCTTCCGGTTTGTTGCGGAAACTCACTACATAGTCTACGTGTCCTTTATCACAATTTCTAAATGAAATAACCGTTCTTTGATACTTGGTCGTTTTAACAAAATTAAATGAAGATCTTCGCTTAATTTGTTGACGGAAAAATGTTTAGTGAACAGTATAATAACAACAACATTTCTAGCACTCAAGTAAAAGTATAACAACCATACGTTGGTAGTAAACAAATTGACATGTTTTTTACGTACATGATAATACTTAATTTGAATGGAATTTTCGTTGTACTTTTGTTGACTTTTATTAACAATATCGTGTCAGAGACAGGTGTCTAGACAATTTACCTTTAGAAACTGAAATCTTGCACCCTCCTGAAATAAAATAAATAAAATCAGCTACAGCTACCTATTGGAACAAAAACGTAAAGTTAAATCTAGTTTTTGCAATTTGTGTTATCACTTTAGTTACTGTTAAAAGATATTTTAAATGTGTAATAAAATTTATCAAATAATCGCATTACTAGTTCTTATACATTTTTAGACTAATAAAATAAGGAATTACAAAAATGTTACTGGGATTTATAAGGTGTTTCAAAACTCAGTACCTTAATTTTAAGAGCAGATTTTTGACATTTTTTTTGGACAAAAAATCGTTTTCCATTTTTTAACCAATTAATTACCTCATTTTCAAACTACAGCGCGAAACGTCTAACCAATAAGAGCGCACCAAAACGATTTGAATTTGTTAGTATTGCCAGATTTATTTTGAATTATTATAGAGACAAGATTAATAATTGAAAGATTTGACAATCATAAAAACCTAAAGCTAAGACCGTAAAAAAAATATGGGTATGTCTTGAAGTGTTTCGTTTGAAAATTGATTTTGCTTTCTAAACACAAAAAAAAGAAAAAGACAAAATTTACAATTAGCTGTCAGATTTTTTTTACAATTTCAAATCGTTTTGGTGCGTTCTTGGGGACCAGATATTTCGGGATGTAGTATAATTTAAAAATTGGGCAATTGTTCAAAAAATGGAAAACTGAAAAATGTCAGGAATTTGCTCCTAAAATTAAGATATTGTAACACCCTGTACAAGTCCATGGCACAACTTCTAGTAGTAAAACAAACTAATTATAATTAATAATTTGTGGGGAGACCTTTTCTTTCCTTAATTTAGTCTAATTTTCTTGGCAATGAGTGCACTAACTTTTAAGTAAAATATATTTTTCCATTCTCGTTACATAAACTCGGTTTTACTAGAAATATTTTTCTTATTCTTTTTCTAATTTAATCCAAAGATATTCAATGGAATTGAGAACTGGAAACTACAGATGAGCATTTAAAATATAAAGAATATTATATACATTGATTGTTTTACAATATAAGGCATATGCTATGCATTGTTGTACTCTAGGTAATACAATCCGTCCCCTAATTAAAGTTTTACATGACTTTACTTTAAATTATTTTTGTAAATATTTAAATATTTACATACCTCATTTCATTCCTTAGATTATTAAGAAACTCAAGATTCCGGATGCCACTGAAAGTTATACACCTCCGCAGTAAAGCATTACAATCACTATATTTGACTGTATTGTGAAGATTCTTCTTAGTTCCAAATCTTTATTTAATTTTCTCTATTCACATACTTTATCAATCAGCTTCAAAATGGTATATGGTATTTACTTTTAACAGAAAATATTAGTTTTTCTTAAAAGCTGTTGTCCTGATCAATGTGTTCTTAATCAAATGTATTCGCTTGTTCTGATTAATTTTATTGATATACTCCTTATTTCTGGATATTTTAACCTTATATCCAGCATGATGATGAACTCTACCGTTTTGGAGTTAACGTTTTTATTATGTTCTTTTCTTAATATAAAAATTTATGAAGCACTTCTTCGAGGATTAAGTTTAATTTTATTGACTATTTTTCTCTGTTCCCTTTCAGAAAGTTTCTTAGCTTCTTCAGTATATTTAGAAAATTATCACTATTTTCAAACTTTTTAGTTACATTTCTATCTGTTACCTATCTCCTTACTATAATAACGATATCTAAATAAAATCTATTTCCCTTATTAATATTTATAATAATTGTTCTCGCAATAATCGTTATTTCTTGACATTTGCAGTCCCTCCCTTTCAATTATAACCGAAAATTGACCAAAAAATATTTTGATCTCGATTTGTGTATATATTCTAATGAAGTTTGTTGTATTTAGTATACATATAAATCTATAGACAATATTATTGGTATAAATAATTCATGAATAAAATATTAACGATATAGTATATTATTTGGATAACATTTTCATAATTTTTTATTTTTTATAAAATAATAATGTTAAGTTAATCGCAGAAAATAGAGTTACGAGATATTAAATATGTCGATTTTATTTTTATTTAAGTTGAAAATGTATAAAAACTAGTAATTTTTTATTAAATTAGTTTGCAGTACCAATACTTTCCTTTCTCATTGTAGGTATATATCCATGCTGCCACTATCTTGAGTATGTATTCGATTTTAAAGAAAAGGGCTTTCGAAAATCGCGAAATAAATTTCTGAACACATAATTTCAACCATAGAGCTATAAATACAAGGATTCTGCTGAAATTTTATGAACATTTGGGTGAACAAAACCATTTATTGATAGCGGTGTAATTTGCAGATTTGAAATTATAGTGAGAAACCGCAAAATGTTCTCGAAATTTACTGCTGTTAATACGAACAAAAGTTTGTGATTGAGTTTGGAAATTGATTAAAAAATATGTCAAAATCATAAATAAAACAATTTAAAACTACATAAAAATTGGCATATTAAGCTGTTGTAAAAGCAGCTAAGAACCCAACCAAGAAAACCCGACACTACATAAATTAAGTACTTAATTAACATAGACCCCACTTGCGAGTGGTACTTTTGTGAACATGGTGGCCGAGCCCATTAACTCACCATTTGTTCCGTTGGGTAAACGTACTGTGTCATTGTGGCTCCGCCTTAATGGTGGGGCTACACCTGTTCCCCCAAAAAACTAATTACAAGGAATAAAGGGAAATTATAATGGTGAGAACAAATAAGAATCAGTTTTCCATAAGACGCCATCACCTTATATAACTTTGAATTCATTAAATTGGCAGTTGTTAGTTATACAAATAATCATTTTTAATTATATTTAATCCGGATAATTACTCATTCTTACATTTGTCCGTTTTTGGGAAAAATGGGCAGCTATTTGAATATTCTTTTAAATGGTATCTTAAGCTGGTTAGTTTGAGCTGTGGTCCTTCAAGCGCAGCCAAAATCGCACCAAAGAAGCCGAGAGAATTAACCTAATTAATGTAAATTTTGAGAGGTGCAGTCAATCCTCGTAAAACTCCCATTAATTAAATAAATAAAGAAGCAAAAGGCTTTAAATTCTAAACGAATAATAAAGTTTTTATAACTAATTAAAACGAGTTGTTTATTACGTTCAAATTTGAACACTGTGCTGTAATTTACATAATTATTGACGAAATTCAGATTTAATTCATGCAAATAAATTGAAAATAAGAATTTAAAAAAATAAATTAATAAAAAAAATATTATATTTACCTTATCTTAAGCCACACCGTTGTTAATTGAAAGACATCAACTGTACCTGGTACTACCTGAAAAAATACGAATAAAAATGCAAAATACATATAAAGACATAAAAAAGAATGAAAAATTTGATGGACCATGTCTAACGTCTTTTTTTTTAAATAAGATATCAGTAGTAAATTAGGGATAAGATTTTTTTCAACTTTATGGTACGAACGACCGACGAAAAATAAAAATTCTTATCTAAATCGTGTCACAACTTAATGCACCAGCGTCCCGCTACCTAAAAATCAATTTTCGTGTCTCACGTTCTTATCTGTTTCACTCATCCTGCATACCATCTCCACGACTACATCTTTCCACCCAAAAACAAACCCGTTCCCATTTTATGTATTTACTTTAAAAACTATTATAATCTTATCTTCCTGCCCGACTGAGACGTATTAATCCTTTCTACGGTAAATGACTTTTAAAATTGATTATGCAGATGAACCTTTTACTTATCATATCCCCATCTGTCTCATATTCTAGAGCTATTACATCACTCTAATGCAGAAGATGTGCTTGCAACCCATTTTACACACTCCCTTTTTTTTCGTTCTTTATTTAATAAAAAAATTGCGACATTTACTTGTCGATTTTGCATCTGCCGACAGCGATTACACGAACTGGTTTGCATAATGTGTGCACGGGAGCTGCTATTTCACTCGGAGGATCTTCAAACGATTTAAATGATGTTATCTTAATGCACTTTGAAATGTGCAATGTTGATTGTAATGAGACCAGTTTAGGTTAATTACAAATGGTGTAGTGGAAAAATTTCATGGAAATGGGAAATTTACTGTGCAGAAATGATAATTGTTTAATGTGTTCAGCACAGAAAAATGATGGGTTTCATGGTAAATTAGTTAGTCTGCAGGAACTTACGAATGCAGAAATGAGAATTGTAAGAGAAACCTAAAATTATACTTTTCCACTTTACCCTGTATAGATAAAAAATTATTCAACAGGTTCAAAATCGAATTCTCAACAAAAAACAATTTTATTTTTTTGCAATTTTTTCCTTGTATGTCTTACAAATATGGTACCTTGAGTCCACCTGCTGTGGGCAGCTCGATTATGCTCAAAGAGCGAATGTCAAAAATAAATGCTACCAACTGATTCTGACATGTATGCCGCAGTGCCAGAAGAATAGCTGTTTTATTAAATCAATTTGGTCGGGGAGTGGTCGTTTATTTTAAATACATATTAAAACCTCGATTCCTTGGATTGTCCAAATAGTCGGATTAAAGATGCCGCCGCTGCTGCGCCTGCTGAGTTTTTCTTGCCATTGGTTGCTGCCTCCTGCCACCTCGAGGTTCAATCCCCGGTTTACGTGGATTTAATAGATTAGTTCTTGTTTAAAAAGATCTTAAAAAGACAATGTGAAGAAGCTCTTTCGAATTTCATGCAGCAATTAATTTTAAGTGGTTTATCGTCGATTAAATTTCATTCGTTCGAACAATATCCTTGATATTTCATTTCGATTATTTGTTGAATGTTGTTTTTAGCCTTCCGTAATTCGAAATGTTATTTCTTCTTATGCAAAAATACTTTTTATTAATAGCATTTGTATATAAAAACCATCTCCCTATCTAGCGATTGCATAGACACACAATCTGATAAACTGAAGGAAATTAATAATGATAAAATATGAAATAATTAAACTTTTCTATATCATTCAAATATGTAATCAGATAAAAAACTATTATGATAATGGCAAGCCTTTAAATCATTAATAACAGATTTTTAGACGTTTAAAAAAGTCATAATTTTCCCTCAACTTAAATTGAAACAAGGTGCTTAAAATCATTAGTCGGCTAATTATACGGCCCTTTCGGATTAGAACCCGAAAGGACTACTAAAAGCGACAGCTTTTAATGGTTATAATTTTGAGCGATTTTTATATGGAATTAAAATGAACGTTTTGTTGGTACATTATGTGAACGATCCCTTTGGGTTATTCAAACTTTTGTTCGAAGGTTTTTCTTTTAAACCTTTCAACCACATTTAAATAAATTCATTAATTCGTAAATTTATAAACAATAATACCCTCTTACAGCTCGAAACCAAAAACTAATCGTGGTGATATCAGCTCACGCTTTATCGCTGAAAAAATCATATTATTCGGCTATTTAAGTTGGAAATTTATTTGTTGAACAGAACAAAGAACGTGTACGAGCTCGAATATGGCTCCGAAGTCTGGTTGGCTTATCGAAAATGAGACATTTTATTTCGAACTGATGTGTTAATGAGATCGCACGGTTCCATATTAGTATGTAGATGTTGAAAATGGGACATCACTTCTGAGATAAAATATTCCAATTATTGTTTAGGAAAAAGTTAATTGGATTTTCACCTGCGGATGAATAAATATTATTTTTGTTTTGTTAAATTTAATGTCTTTGCTAATAATGTTGATATCTACGCTTGTTTATCTGTTTAATTAAGCCAACTAAGGGTATTAAAGTAGCTCGTTGGAACCACTTTTTCATAAAAAGGAATTAATTTTAGGTTGAAAATTGATAAATGTTGTTTAGGTCGAAATTTTTATTGTTAGAACAATTGAAGAGTGAAAATTCCAAACGTTCTTTGTGTCTTTGCTACTTTTTTTCGGAAAAGCATTGAAACTATGCAAGCCAAATGGTAACTCAAAAAACTTTATTAATAATTTTTGTTATTAGTAGTGTAGAGCGAATATACCTACTATATTACTAATATTAAAATTGTTAGTAAAGTTTTTGAGTTACCATTTGGATTACACAGTTTAAATGATTTCCCGAAAAGAATAGCAAATCGATATATAGAACGTTTGGAATTTCCATCCTTTAATTGTTGAAAAAACTTAAAAAGAAATATGTTTTCTGTGTTTACATGATTGACATCAGCTGTAGTTTTTTATTGTAACGACCGAAAAAGGATCAGGGTATTCAATAATTCAAAACCTGAAATATACATTAATATTTAACCTGGAATTTTAATCCATTGATTATTCGAAGAATTGATAAGCTTAGTACTTGTGTTTTTACAGAAATTTCTTTGCGAAATTTCTTGAAATTCTACTGGAAATAAACATATGTAAATACATAGTAATTTAGGAGAAAAATATCCATGAAGGTGTCAGATGGGATTCAACGCTGCTTTCTTTCGAACAAAGATGACAGAAAAGAGTTCAAATTTCTACGCGGAACATTTTTGAGTAATTTCACCTTTTTTGGCTTCAGTTCGAATTTTTAAGGTTTACCCCTGCAACATCGGTCTATGAAATTAGTAAAAGAATGTTTTATGTTTTCTTTCTTTCTTTCTTTTTTCTTTCTTTATTAGTGGTATGCTAAAGAAAAGGACGCTGTGCAAAATATTGTCTTTGGAGTTACGTAATGCGACGTCGAAAGTGTTTAATTTACTAGAAAAAGACAATACTATAAAGAGTGTAGTATAGTAATTATCTTGAGGGTAACATACATTCTTTACTTGAAAAGTTTCTTTTCTTTCTTTTTGTTCTATCAAAGACTATTTCTTTTTTTGCACCAGTAAAAAAAGAGAGATAAAATGATAAACAATTTTTCAAACGTCAAATAGCTTTCATTAATGTCAAAACAGGTAAAATATATTTTTATTTTTGTTTAGCGTAGACGTTCGATGTTTTCATTTGCTGTTCGTTCTGGAGAAGGAAACTATTCCTTTTGAATTTTCATTTTAATGAATATAACATCATTTTTTGACTTTGTTGCATTGCGTAATTCGAATTATTTCGTATGAAATTGATGACGTTTATTTTCTGACGTACAGGTCACCTGAAAAAATTTCAAATAGTATGTAATGATTAACGGTAAAGTAAAATAAAAAATAGACAAAACAAAATATAGAACAGTAGGAAAATAAAAAAAAGAATTTCTGGATTTTTTTCATTAAAAGATTGAGTAGGAAAAGTAACATCTTGTCTGATTAACACTTTCTTTTAAAAGAAACACCCATCATATCAGTGGAAAAGCGTCGTCGCATAAAGCGGAATTGCCTTTAAAAGAAACTCTTTTTGTTCCAAGCATTCAACTGAACGACTTTCTTTAGTGCGACATCCACCGCAAAGATTTCAAAGACTTTCGATTTAAAATACTCCTTTTTGGTGGGGAAAATCACCAGAACGGAAGTAAATTTTGCAAATTTTATACCACTTCCTGGATAAATGCGATTTCCATCTTTGATTTAAAGTTTCGTCCACTGTTCATCGTTCTTTAAGAAACAAACCATTTTATTGATCTATAGATAAAGAAACTTTATATACCTTTCACTGTAACTCCGTCTATCAAGTTTTTATTGCATTCAGTTAAAGATATCTAGGAAAAATATCTGTTTAAAAGTTTCTTTTTATTGAAGGTGTCTATACAGGACAGGTAGCTTACTATCTATCTAATAAATATTCCATGTAGTCGAAACTTTTAAGCCTTCTCCGCAATTGCAATTTTTCAAGTGGCCCTAAAGTTTCAACTACAACATGGAATTATTGGATCTGCCATTGTTGTTGCCGATATATTTAGAATTAAATTAGGGAACTTGTTAAGCTCGCTATATTTTCAAGTTTTGACTTAAATTGCTTCATAGTACGATAAATTTTCCGCTGAAATCCCGATACTTAACAACCAATAATTATTTTATTTCATTTAATTTTTTTTTATTTTTCAATGACCACTTATACAGTGAATATTTGTTGATAACATTTAATTAAAAAATATAAATTCAAGTATATAATTCTCTCCACTGAACAATGACATTAACTTGATGAAATTATCAGAGACTGGCAATGGCAGTACCATTCGTCATTTATTATGATACAGTTACCTGTTACCCACTAGCTTATACAAGATAATGCGGTCTCCTAATTAAATTTTCCTTCAAAATTAATTAAAGAATATCTTATCGATTTTCTGTCTGCAGTTCTGGTTGTGTCGCCACCGTGCAAGTCGAACGACAAGAGATTTAGTTCTATCTAGAAAAATGTTAATTGTTTTTTGCTGAGTAAACGAGCACGATATGGCAACATCACCTGCTTGACCACATTTCATTATTATGCTGAAAAGCTATCAAAAGGCATTCATTAGGTTTCTGGCACAATAAAAATGTTATTAAATCCACTTAAATGGCAGCCAGACTTCCAATTTAAACGATGAAAGTACACAGGTTGCTAGTTAGCAACGCCTGAACAACAATAGAATCCATTTCTGGTAGACGTGAGAACATACTCATGTTATTGTCAGTGTTGATAAGGCTACAAAGTAAGCCGTTAAGTAAGAATTCTTCATTTCTTAATCGGAATCGCTTCTACATCACAAGCGATTTCACGCTCCGTTTCGGTTATTAGTAATTTTCCAATAAAGAGGATTATAGCGATATCTCTTCGAAATTCATCTCGAATAGAATATTCTAATATTAACTAGGAGGGGGTACTTCTTTGGAAAGTATAGCCGTGATATAAATTTTTATCGAGTTTCCAACTATCTTCCGTGAAACGATTGCTTTAAATAAGGGATATAACCGCAAGGAAATATCGATTGCCATTTAAAGCATGAGCGGAAAATTTTTTATCACGAAGAGAATTTATGTAGTAAATTTCGTAGGAAACGGTTTACCACCCTGACGGTGGGTAGTAAAGGCTTTTCCCAGAACGGTCATTGAGCGTATTGCCTTAAAAATGGACCGAAAACATACGGTAATAGTCCTGGGAAGTGCCGAAAGTAAAGAAGGAAATTCACGAGTTTCAGAACCGTATCAACTTAATTGTTCGGTTAACTATCTGAAAGTTCGACACTTAAACGGATTTTTACAAGAACCTTATCTTATTTTACCGCTGAATTTTCACCTCGTAAAACTTTAATTATCATCGATCAGATTTCTAAGGAATAAAACTCTAATCATGGGGGAAGTTTCTTCGAGTTGGCTTCGAAAGTAATGTATGTTATACTATACATTCAAGTTTAAAATTCGATATAAGTTGGGCATTCAGGAGAAAGGTGAATGTAAAAATAAAATTTTATCCACATCTTGAAGCCATCCACTTGAAAGTTTCATGTTTACTAGGAAAGTTTGAAGTTTTCGATGGAATGCAAGAGTGTGGTTTCGAATGTATATCTTATAGCAAATCAGTTTATCTTAGAATTTTAAGAGATCAACAAGACTTTTGGCGTTTTTGCTATTTCAGCTTTGGTTATTCAAAATCCTAATTGCTTTCTTGGTTTTGAAGAAGTATTACTTATTTATGAATTTGACATTATTTTCTGTTGAATATCAGGTCGATTTTCACGAATGACAACGATTTTGAACTGCGCTTTGAAATCACGGCAGATTATAGATTTGGATATGCTGAATAAGCTGCTTTTCGATTCCAGTTTCTAACTATAATAGTTTTCGAGAAAATGGAAAATGAACTTTTAAAATGTCCGTTTTACAATCAGAAAAAAAATCGCAAAAATGTTGCAATTTTAATTTCAATGAAACTGTGCTCGTCTCAGGTTTATAGAATCGGATGTGTTAAGTGAGTTAATTTCGGATTCAAGTTTATGTCTATTATAGTTTTCGAGAAAATTGTAATTGAAATTTTAAGGTAGGGTAGAGTCTGAAACAGTGGCCAGGTTCTTATAAATAAATATGTATCATTTAAAAAAAAACGGATAACTTCGCGTAAAGTTACTAGCCATTTCGATTACTATACATATTTTGGGTAGAGTCTTTTCCACTTAGTCTTTTCTAATAAGAAAATTAAAAGAAAGCGACCAGTGTTCCTGCATGGCCAATGCTCCAGACTCTACGCTAGACTCTAGTTAGGATTCGAAGCCCGGAAAAATGTCAAATTTCAATATTTTTTCTCGACTGTTTTATTGGATCGTTGCAAACGGTTTTTTTAATTGAATTTATACATCTATAATGTATTAAAAAAATTCTTTCTTCGATTTTTTCTTCTGTGTCATTTATAATGCGCACGCAATCGAGTCCTTCCAAAAAATTGTCCTAAACGGTGGAAAGATTATCTGGATCGATAAGTCTGAAATAAAGAAACTAAACGACATCTTAAAGTAGATATATGTATGTATAATGCTAGGATAATTCACCACATTTAGCCAGAAAATTCAAAATAAAAAAATCAATACAGAAATTTCAAGAAAATATGCAAAATACAGTTTTTTTCTATTTGTTTTGTTTCTAATAAATTTTTGAAAACATTTTTTTGGCCTAAATGAACTAAATTATCTTGGCTTTATATATCTATTTTAAGATGTCGTTTAGTTTTTTTTATTTCAGAGTTATCGGAGTTGAGATAATCTGATTGC
This sequence comes from Hypothenemus hampei, assembly GCA_013372445.1. Lineage (NCBI taxonomy): Eukaryota > Metazoa > Arthropoda > Insecta > Coleoptera > Curculionidae > Hypothenemus > Hypothenemus hampei. The sequence continues at coordinate 821,753 of JABRWK010000032.1, read as the reverse complement.
TGTTGAAGATAATTTTTGGAAGGACTCAACTTGCGTGCGCATTATAAATGATACAAAAGAAAAAAAAATCGAATGGAAATTTTGTTTTTTTTTATGTATTATCGATATATGAATTCAACAAAAGAACTATTTGCAATTATCTAATAAAACAATTGAGCAATAATTATTGAAATTTGGTTTTTTCCTAACTACGAGTAGTACCTTACAAATTTAATTTTTGACTATATTCAGATAAAATTTCTCTGGCTTTTTGTTTTGAAACTGAAAACGCTTTATAGAGCTTGAGCGATTGATTCCAGAAAACTCTTTTCGAAAAACTCAATAATTTAATACTATCAGTGTTAATCATATGTTAAATATCGATTTAGTTTGAAAAAACAAAACACACATTTGCGAACAAACCGCAAATGTCAATGGTAAGTGTTATTTTTATCGGAAGCACAGATTGTCCAGAGTGGTTTTTATGAAACTGTTGAATATTTTAGGGTTTTTAATGGGAAAGTCAAAGGTTTTGTGTGGTTACGTAGAAGCATTTTATTCTACCGAAAGTGACACCATTGCCAACTCAATTTCAATAAAAAATGACAAGTTCACGGAAACCCCTTAGATGCAAAATTTTTAAATTTATTTAGGACCCAAGTCACGATTATCATTTTGTAATAATAATGCTGTCGTTTAAATGAGGCCACTAATAAATATGAAAAGTTTCTATAGATCGTTTCAATACCACTTGACCTTGCCTGGTCAGTATTACGGCAAAGATCTTTAACGAAAATACACTCGCCGAATTCATTTCTAAACGAGAAAATATCTCACGAAAAAGATCTTGAGCTCTTTGTCGTGATCATAATCATGACAGAATAACTATGAAAAATGCCTACGAGTTTCTCCTCATTAATCATAGGTAATTAACAAACAATAGTTTTACATTTGGGGCACTCAAAAATTTATTTATTTATTTTTATTATTATTATTATTATTCTTTTTTTAATCTAATGTTTCGAACATTATTTTCTTTTAGTAACAACACACATTGTTTTGTTAATAATTAATTTGTGTGGGCTTTAAAATTTATCAGGAAAATTCTCGACAAAAGTGCAGTGTAATAAATACTAGCTGAAAGTAACGTAATTAATGAAGCATAAATTAGTGCAATTTGCATGAAATTTTGTGATAAGCATGGAATATTTTTCATTTGCATTAAATGTTTTCCATTTCACGCCGTTTCAGTCAATTTTTAACATAACGTACGTGTAATTTTTTGCAGGAAAGTTTTTTATTAAGTTAATTTCGATAATGAAATTAATAAAAAAGGAATTTTATGTTAAAAAAAACTTGCATAGTAAATTCGAACAATATTTTCTGAAACCGTTCAACGAAAAGATAAGATTCTTACTTCCAAGTAATAAAACTCTAACCTTTCGTTTTAAAATGGTAATGCCGTTCAATAGTCAATAAAAATTCTATTGGACGTTCAACTCGTCTGAAATTTTATGTCTCGCTCGGTTATTCTTTCGGATAAAGTTACAATTTAAATACTTAGACTTTCTGATTAAAAATCGGACTTTCGATAATTATTTATTCCATCGCGACCGCTTCGAAACGCTTTAAAATAAGCCATCAATCCAGTTGAAAAAGTAAAGATTCATAATTCAACGAATCTGTCCTGTTCATTTCAAGTCCGTTCAATATTCTATGAAGTTTTTTCGTCCATTAAACATGCGTTTCTCGTTTTTTCTTGTTGTGATCAAGAGGTTCTCGTTTAGGTACTAAAACTTTAAATTTATCATCATCCTAAATTCAGACAGATAATATTTGATGTTTGAAACAAATAGTATCTTTTTTTCCATAAAACAATACGGAATAGTGACTTGACTTTTCCTTGTAAAAGGAACCAAAAATATTTGTGTAGTTATAAAATATGTATAAGGCAAATTTTAACTCTCTCCCCCTCCACTTTACTTTTTGAACGAGACCAGATATCGATGCCGTGTAAAAAGTAATTGAAATAGACGGACCTCTACTACTTTTCTATTTATACATATGTGTCGCATGACTCATGACATAGAGGGCGCTGTCATCATAATTTTTTTAAATGAAAAAGGGAAGTTTTGACACCTTGATTGAAAGGTCTTTTCGTTTTCAATGCAACGTAAAAAAAAATAAATAAATTGGCAGGAATATGTACAACAGTAAATAACAAAATACAGTAAATAAATATGGGCCTTTTACACCATAAACAAGTTATTAAAAAGGTATAAATAAACATAAACAAAAACGATCGTTAATGTTATTCTTGAATGGAAAAACAATGTTTTGGTTTATATTAAAATGAGTTCTTGAGATGACAAGTGTTCTGTTCAAATTGCAATGATTTTTTTTATCAACAATATATCGATCCAAAAAAAGTACCAGTGTTGCATAGAGAATGAAAAAAACCTTTCAAACAAGGTGTCATATGACCTTCCTTTCCATTTAAAAATAATATGATAACAGAGTCCTCTCTATTATGAATTATGCGACACATGTCATACAACCTAGAAAAGTAGTAGAGGTTTGTCTGTTTCAATTACTTTTTACAGGGCATCAATATCTGGTCTCGTTCACAAAATAAACCAGGAGGGGGGCATTGTTAAAAGTTGTCCTGTATATTATCTGAATTCCTATTTGAGTAGAACGACTTTTTCGAATTTCTTAAGACATACCATATAAGATTTTAAGTGACAGGCGGATTCACAAATTGAAGGTACATATCTTTCTAGTAACATAGTAGCATCGTTATCCTTACCAAAAAATAAATTGTCCCTTACAAATGAATCAAACATGCGCTTCTACTATTTTAGCTGCTTATCGGTAAATTCCCCGGTAGAGGATCCCCATTCATGTAAACATACCGCTGCTTGATTCATTTCAAAACCCATTGTTTGCAGTTGAAAGCTCTTGAAATTTCGCAATTTTTTTGGATAAATTTGATTATGTTACTTACTTCTATCAAAATTGGATATCTGATTGAAAAAGAATAAAACGAAATGTAAATATACACGGGCTGCGGCGTTGTTCTGAACATGATTAAATAACGCAATTTTGAATCTGAAGTCCTCAACAAATATTATCGTAAAGATTGGCATTATATAAATAACCGACGTGCACGTATACTTACAGGCCTAAAATAACAATCCCCGATATTCAGGTGAAATAACAATCAACTGGGGACCTCTGCAGACCGATAGAAAATTACATGATCTCACCGAATTTTTGAAATATTCAACTAAAATTTGAAAATTTTAATTAAACTTGAGATTATATTCCATTCTCCGCTGAATTGGGAAACGGTTACTTGAAAAATGCATTGTAAAAAGAGGCACCACGAGAACCTCAAAATTAAATGACTGGAAACGATTTGAGATTTATATAAAGCTACCACGTATAAGATTAGAATTTGAATTAATTAAAAACACAGACTTGCTAGAATAAGCACATTAATTGGTTAGATTTGATATATGTATTTATATTTGGGTCAGGAAGAACTTGTGTCATATACCAAGTTTCCCAGATTTCTTAGATTGAACAGGAAAGGTCAGAGCTAGGAAGTTGACGAGAAACTGATTGCACAAACATTTTTTGTATAAATTGGGTATTGCAGATGACCTCCAAAAATATTTTCTACTGGAAATATAAAATTTGTCTGATTGAATTATAAGAGGACCTTTGCAGATTTTCTTCATATGAGTTTGAGTTAGATTTGCCTGCTACAATTTGAAAGGGGTCCTGGTAAAGAAAGTTCAATTCCATAGTTTAGTATAAATGATATTTCCGTGCACAATATTATTTTTGCATCCTTCTGTCTAGAATATCTGAAATATCGATATGTCTAGAACAGAGACCAAACAAACCGACATCGGATACGATCTTGAACACGCACGGTGTTCAAAACGACACTTGAGAGTTTCGCAAGACAGGGGGTACAGGACAAGCGATACTTGGAAGTTCGTCGACACACCACCAAGTCTGTATGAAAGACAAAAGGAAAAAATGTGTATCTCGACAATTTTATTATCTTGACGAAAAATCCGTATGGTGTTATTTTCGAAACGCACTGTAAACAATATTCAAACCGGAATTCGACGGGAAAACCGACATCGTAAATTTCCAAAAAAAAAAGAGATGAGCGCATTTTTCGGTAAGTAAACCTCAAAACACTCAAACCGTAATAAATCTAAACGACGACGTTCTGCTCGACGTGTCCCATCATAAAACAGCTGAATTCTCCGTCGAAAAAAAGGATGATTTATCGACAAAAAAGCTTCAGATTCACCGGAGATCCGCCGTCGAAGCCGGAAGACCGAACGAGATTTGATGGTGAATAAAAGTCAGCTTTATACGAACGCAGATTAGACATAAAAAGTGGCGCAGCGACTCAAGAAGTCTCGCCGCAGTATTTTACTCTTCGACTGGTCTTTTAACATCATGAAGTCCCTTTTATTTTAATTTGTTTATTTTAATTGTTTAATTGTTGTTGTTGAGTACAGAGGGTCTGTAAATAAACCATTCTAAATAACCAACCATTTTAATAAATTGGACAATCAAAGCAAGTCAAGAAAGTTCAAGTGAAATTCAAAGAGGACATTTCTTCATGAACAATATGTTCTTTCTTTTATTTTTCCCATTATATGAATGCAATTTTTGAGAAATATGCGGGTAACTAATTATATACTTTATCTTTTTATTGCTTTCAGAACACTATACCCCATTAATGGTTTCTTGTAGTCCATTAACAATATACTTTAAGTATCATATGCATAAGAAAACAAAGAAGAAAAATTTGTGTCTGAAAATAAAATTTACTTGGTAATACCGCATATAAAATGCATAACATCTTGATCCGGAGAACAACATGCTATCGCCGATACATTTCAGAAAACCCACGTCTCACACCCATTTTCTCATCACAGCCCAATTTTTCCATATATTCTGGATAAGCCTACCGAATTTATAACTTAAAATAAGAGGATCCAGGCCCCTTATACAAGGAGGGGGCGATTTTCCTTTACATAATATTATCCTTACTTGTGAAATAAGTCATTTCGAATGTATGACTGAAAGCCCTTTCAGAATTGATTATTTCCTGAGGTCTCATAGGTAATTTTTTTTAATGATCAAATTACGTTAGCAAAAAATGTGTCAGATTTTCTGTTTAACATAGTTTTGTGATAAATTTTCCCTCAAGAACAGAGATTTTTAAAGCAATTGTTTATTTTGCAACTCTTCAAAAACTGGAAAATATATATTGGACGTTTTTATACGGTTTTGTCAGATAATGTTCCAGGGAATAGTTTTCTTCATACGAACACCCGAAATGTGTATGGCATCTCCAGAACAATTTACCCTCTTTTTAAGACGTTATTTTCTCTCAGGTTTTACGATGAATGAATTTTGTTCTCCCGTCAAGAGCACACTGAAACAGAGAGAAATTTAACCAATAAACCGCACACACCCGGGTCCTTCGTAGTAAATTAGGGAAAAATGTCTAGTTTGTATCTTTTTGTAAAACGTTTCGGCTTCAAAGGACTATGTTTTATTCAAAATATATCCCATGTCGATGAGGTTATCATATAAAAGCCCACGTACGTGCTTAAACATTCCGTTCGAAGATCAATTTTAAGAAGAAATTTCCGATTTCAAGTCGGTAAATCAATACATAAGTACGAACGTCGTGGTTTTAGGCTTTTGCGGTTTTGACAACAGGCGAGGCGGCAGGCAAAATTACGATTCGGCTCGTTCGTGTAACAACAGTTGGAAAGAATTCGAAAGTAAATAATCGCGGAAAAAAACTGTTGACAGAATAAAAATCGGCTAAAAGAGAACAGGCCGTCCGAAAAGACAATAGCCCACTCTCATCAAGGATGATGGATTTGTCTCGTCCGCTCCTTGAATATTTCGCATAAACTTTGCGAAAATATGTCTGATTGTCAGTCGTACATATGTAAGTAAAACAAAAAAAATTTGTTACATTTGACCGCAAAACTAACTGAATCCTATGATTTTCAGGGAAAAAAATCAGAATGTTAACAGCTAATTATGAATAATGAATATGGAAGTCCACAAAAGATAATGTAAATGCTCATAAAGTAATAAATTAGCTCTAGAGCTAGGACGAGTCGATTTTGTATAAGTGACGTCTTGTTTACCCACCATGATCATATTCCTGTTGGCGTTGACATCGCGGTTCCAGGTGATTTTACAATTTCAGCAGAGTGCAAACCAGTGCAAAATTAAACAAATTTTCTGAGACTTGATTTAGACAAGAATATATTATCCAAATACTGGTGCACGTCAACTGAGACACAATTTAATCGTAAACCGAACCGGTTGCAAATCGAATTGATTGCAACTTTTCGCAGGTTGTTATTCTCTACTCACATGAAAAGTAAGAGTAGACAGAACAGGTCAAGTGCAGTTTGCCTAAAAGTTTATATTATTAATTTTTTTTTATTTGTTTAAATTAATTTTCATTTCCACTTTAGCTAACAATTGGCCACGGCCCTATTCCACGGCCGACAAATTCTCTACTACGGTAGAAATAAAGTAAAGATATCGCGCGTGCATACGCAACAGAGGTTAGTAATTTGAGCAAAATTTGTGATTATTAAAAAAATGATTAAAAAAATGTTCGTACCGTAATAGGAATATCAAATATCAGCATGATGTGTCTCGATTGTAAAATTTAACGATTTAGTAAAGTTATTAAAAGCATTATGGCATATTGCATACAGTTGGAAAGGGGATAGGCTAAAGAACTTTCTAAAAGAATTAGAAGATCACGATCGCTTTTAGTTTTTATTTTAATTATTTTTACCTTTTTCAAGAACTTTTAAGAAAACTAAATGTTACTTGTAAGCAATTTTGACTTTGATAGATTAACTTTTCATGGACCAAACAGTATACATTAAAATTACAACTGATTTTGGAGGCTGTACCAACAACATATTTTTATTAATATTTAAATGCTGAATTTTGGGATTTTTTCAAAACATACAGTAAAAAATTAAAATTAAAACACCCGTGGAACCAAAAATGAGTTATTGGAGCTGAAAAGATAGCAACTAACCTCTCATTCTGGCAACGTCAATTTGGCAAATGATGCACCCTACATAGAACAATAGCTTGAGCAATTTCTTCTGGATGCATTTTCAATTTTGCTCAGTAAAGCAACGTTGAATTAAAAAAGGAAAAATATCTACAATATACAATGCTAAAAAGAATAAACTCATAAATTTCAGGAAAAAAAACCATGTTTCATATTGAGAACAAGCTATATAAATAATTTTTTTACGTAAAAAATAAGATAAGGCAAAGAGAGAAATATGTGGTAAACATTTGTAAACACTATCAATTATTTTTTAAATCGATTTAAAAATATACGAAGTACAAATTCTAAAAAAAAAAATATGAGAGGCCAATTAATTTTGCGGTCGAGTGTACATTAAACTGAACATTATCTATTTGGTTTGCCATCAACTCAGGTTTTTCATTTCATCAGTATTGCCAATAACTATCTTTCCTTTTTAAATCAGAAAAGAGGTCAAAAGCTACCAACTTTATAACTATATCTGTTATCTATATTAAACTATTAAATACTTAAAAGGCCTTCCTGAATAATTCCATATTTTCTTTAAACTCTGAAATTTGACCGTTGAATCTTTGAAATGTCAACTGGAATATTAAACGTTCAACATGTCCCGGTCACAATTATATCTTGCGGCCTTTCTTTGGTTTCTTAACAAGGTATTTTTATTGGTAGTTAGCGGGCATCGTTGCTCTCTATTAAAAATATTTTTATTTGGGACTAATTGCACGCCCGGCTTGAAACAAACAACAATTAGACCTTGTATAGATTGAAAATATGTCGTGTATAAAAACCGTTTGTTCTTTTGCGAATTCATTATAAAAATTTCGCTTGCAAAGGAAAAGCCTTCCAAAAACCCTACACGTTTTATTTACACTTAAAATCGGGGTAAAAACGTCGACAGCACACCCAGCTGTCGACTGAGACTTTTCTTTAAGAAAAGACTTTGGTTCTTTCATAAGTTCGCTAAAAGACCATCCAAAATCCACACCATCATCGACGCGGATCGTATAACTTCTGACATTTTCAGAGGCATGAGCTCCTTTTAGGTCTTTTGTATTTCTCACCCGGTGCGATCGAATTTCACAATGAATAGCCAGAGTTTCTCCGGTATATAACAAGTATTAAAATACCTGAGATCTTTTGTGGCCCAGGAAATAGACGAGCCTATTCTTTGTAATTGATACGTCCTGGTTTTAAATGCGCGTACGTTTTATGGCGCATGCAAAAAACGCATTTTGGGGCAGAATTCCCAAATGAGTCATGTGTATGTAAACCGGCGACATTGAGTAGAAAAAAATTTTTTAGTGTCTGTGAAGTGCTTTGTCCCCCGTTGGGGGCTTTTTATGACGTAGTGAAAAAAGTCGATTAAGGAGAGCACTTTTGTTAAAAAAAAGGTGTATTCCATCTACACTTACAACAGACATTTTTTGTTCAAAGTAAAATGAAATTACAGCAGGACGTCTCGTATATTCCATTTATTTTTGAATAATGGTTCATAGTTTAAATTCAAATTCGAAATTTCTATAAAGGATATGACACCGGGGTCCGAAGCCCGAAATTAAAATTCAAACGTGACTTTCGGGCTGAATTGCATTTTTGAAAGTTTTAGCAGATAAAGCCGGTGCCGTGTGCAGAAAATCCACCACCCAGTCCTCTGAGTGTTCAGAAGTAAATTATTCGGGATAGGGAGATCCCGAATGGAAAATTGCGGTGATAAGACGTCAAATGAGCTTATGTTTCCTAATTGGCACAGATGGGTATCTTGGGAGAAATTTTCAAAGGGGCTTTTGCACATGACGTCGTTCAATTCTTTTATAGTTGCAAGGCAAATTTGGTTTTTTTGGGGTGTTTTAGCTGATTGCGAGGGTGAAAACGCAAACGCAGAAAATTTCACGCAACAACTCTGACGGTCGAGTCGTTTGCTTTTTTTTTCTTGCCTGGGGCTTCGATTTAAAAGAAAATTTACACCCTCAATATTAATTAAAATTTTTTCCGTTCCAGGTGAATCGAATTTTTCTTCCCGAAATTCCCGCTTAATTTCCATTCCAGCATTTTAATCGTCTTTACCGCACCTGCCTTATTTACGTCTAAGTATACAAATTTTAGAGGAACTTTTCCGGCGTAATTTCGGTGGATTAGCCGGCTGAATAATTAACATGGACATATTTTTCACCTCGTTCAGGTAAGAAACAACACAGGGGATCGGTTAAATTACTGCAATAACGTCTTCATTTCATCCATAGTAATATTTATTTTATACATTTCTGCTAACCTAAAATTATGTAAATGCAAAATTTATTTGGTTCAATTAAAATAGACCAATAAAAAAATAATTAAAAGTGTCTTAAACGTAGTACATGCTAGATGATCTGAAACATCCGTTGGTGATTTAACGAGTTGATACGCTTATTCCTGTGATTAGGTAAATTTCTCTCCGTGACCAGTCAAGATTATTAGAAATAAGCATAGATGATGTTGAAAAAATATCCGTGAAGAATGAATACTCAAAAAAAAATATGTCATAGCCTCGGAAAGTGAGAAACAACAAATCAAATAAGTTGAAACTAAATTGAAGGAGCAATTTTTCTAATTAATTTGTTCAGTTGTAGTGAAATTCATTTCTTGATCATCACTTAATCCTAGAAAGCAAACTCAAATTGAAATATAGGAACAAAAGATACAGCTCTCAAACAAGTGAATGTCATTCTATTTCTTGAAAAGGTTATGAGGACGGGACTTGCGAATACAGAAGGGAATATATATTCCTATTTTGTAAAACAGCATATCTAAATAAATTATTAATTAATCTCACCAGTTTAGCAACTCTGGCCTCTACATTATACAAAATTGTGTAATCTCCAGGCTAAATTTATGAACACAAATGGAAATAAACATAAAAAAAACTAATTTGAAATTCCAGATTATGTTGAAATGGTAAATAACTGCAACCCACCACCCTCTTTTTCCATTTCGTTCAATTACTTTTAATATTACATTTGCATTGTATCGAACACAAAATGATTCAACATCAGTGGAACGAATGTTTTTTATAATTTCACATTGGGAAAAATAAAATTTTTGCTATCCAGAAATCGTTCTATCGAAAAACGAGAGAAATTCTCATTCGGGCAGACTTTAACTGGTCTCCGCAATTTCGAATTGAACAATTCACGGGACGAAATTGCGTCTCTCGTTTTTCGAGACATAAAACTAGTTGTGTTTCCGTTTCTTAATGCGTTTCCTGCTGAAGAATCTGCAGTTTATTGCTCTGGTCGTAATCTAACAAATACACATCAATCGAACGAATTCTCGTATTTATAAGCTGCGAATATGGAAAACTGAAACGTGCGGTGTAAAGAAGAGGGAACGACCTCCCCCAGTTTTACTCTGCCAGTGAAACGGATCGTTTTCAATTTCGTAAAAGGTGAACAGAACAGTTGCCTCAAATTTGGAAATTAGGGATCTTTTTGATATTGGCCAATTTTTTTTAGGTTTTCGTCTCTGAAATGTGTACTTTGAAAAAGCCTCTTTCGTTCAAACTGTAGCTCATAATTTTCAAATAATCCCTGTGTACATATTTAGCTAAAAACGATGGCATGATAGAGGCCTTTAATTTATGAAACAAGAATGAGATAATAGCGTGACCTATTTAAGAAGAAAAAAAGATTACGGCAACTAAAGAAAATGAAGTTCACTTATGAATGATGCCTAATAACGATTAAAAATCCTATCAGAAACAGAGGAAGAAAATCGTCGTTTGGAAATAAAGGAGTTTAGTTGTTCTTGCTAAGTGAGAAATTGTGTTTGTGTCAGGTGCAAAACAATGGTAACAATTTAAAGGAAATTGTTGTTCTTTTTTCTATAAAAACGGGTTGTTAACAATATTGTTCTCCGTCCAATGTGAACAAAGGGGTATTGTTAATTTTGCTAAAACTAATAGTTATGAAGTGAATTCTAACTGGCAACTACCAATTGAACAAAACTTTTGAAAGTTTACTCGTTCAATAACCATTAACTGCGCCAATCGAATTTTTCTTAATCAAATCAACTTTAAGGGACTAAAATTCATCTAGACGTTAAAACTTTGTTGATAAACTCCAGTAACTAGATTAAAAGTACAACTGACGACAGAATCGTTCGAGATTTGACGAAGAACTTTTACTGTATTAATCTTTCCCTATATGTAGGTATTTAATATTTTCTTAAGATTTATCTTTTCGAAATTTAAGGCCTCTTAAATTTTCATTTTGAGAAACGATTGAATGTAAACTGCATAACAAACTGCCTCAGCTATGAAACAGTTTGACAAATTGAACAGAGGCATAATGCATTCACAACTAATCCCATTAAACGTTCAAACTGTTGGTTTGCGAAGAGAAATTTCAATGTTTCAGACCAGTTCGAAAACTAATTGTTTTAAGACGATTGATTCTGAAATAAATAAGTTTTCTATTTTGTAGCCATTTATTGACAAATTAATAGAGAAAAAAAACAATTCTTGACCATTTTATGAAAACTTTTTAGTTCATTTCCTGTGGAAATCAATAACGAAAGCGTATTAAAGTTGTTTCAAGAAACAAGAACAAGTTTATACGGTCTAATGCCTTTCCAATTAATCTACTTTCATTCTATCGATTAAGGAATGTTACCTACCGTGTTACTCGTAATTAAGGAAAATCTCCATTTGAATACGAAACAACATTGCTCACTCGTAACTTAGGTTTAGGTTTGCACTTTCATTTATATTAGAAAAAACTGGATACATTCAAGATTCAAATTGTTTAAAGATGGAAATCGAGTAGATCCTATTACGAGGGGAACATAAAATATTAATGATTTCATGTAAATTATGAAACAAAGGACGCTATTAATAAAACTATTTTATGTATGTTCCATTAAGTAGCAACATCTAAAATGTTCAAAGTAATTCTAGTAGGACTTGTAGTTCCCGAACCTTTTTAAGATTTCCATTATTGAACCAAACGGAAATCTCATACATTGATTCAAAGAAACAAAAATATAGGAGGGTAGCAAAATGAACCCGGTAAAGTGGCTTTGAAGTTTTAATACACAAGGCTTGTTTCATATATAAAACCTTAGGCTAGATTGAAATTAACAAGGGGATACACNATTAATTAAAATTTTTTCCGTTCCAGGTGAATCGAATTTTTCTTCCCGAAATTCCCGCTTAATTTCCATTCCAGCATTTTAATCGTCTTTACCGCACCTGCCTTATTTACGTCTAAGTATACAAATTTTAGAGGAACTTTTCCGGCGTAATTTCGGTGGATTAGCCGGCTGAATAATTAACATGGACATATTTTTCACCTCGTTCAGGTAAGAAACAACACAGGGGATCGGTTAAATTACTGCAATAACGTCTTCATTTCATCCATAGTAATATTTATTTTATACATTTCTGCTAACCTAAAATTATGTAAATGCAAAATTTATTTGGTTCAATTAAAATAGACCAATAAAAAAATAATTAAAAGTGTCTTAAACGTAGTACATGCTAGATGATCTGAAACATCCGTTGGTGATTTAACGAGTTGATACGCTTATTCCTGTGATTAGGTAAATTTCTCTCCGTGACCAGTCAAGATTATTAGAAATAAGCATAGATGATGTTGAAAAAAATATCCGTGAAGAATGAATACTCAAAAAAAAAATATGTCATAGCCTCGGAAAGTGAGAAACAACAAATCAAATAAGTTGAAACTAAATTGAAGGAGCAATTTTTCTAATTAATTTGTTCAGTTGTAGTGAAATTCATTTCTTGATCATCACTTAATCCTAGAAAGCAAACTCAAATTGAAATATAGGAACAAAAGATACAGCTCTCAAACAAGTGAATGTCATTCTATTTCTTGAAAAGGTTATGAGGACGGGACTTGCGAATACAGAAGGGAATATATATTCCTATTTTGTAAAACAGCATATCTAAATAAATTATTAATTAATCTCACCAGTTTAGCAACTCTGGCCTCTACATTATACAAAATTGTGTAATCTCCAGGCTAAATTTATGAACACAAATGGAAATAAACATAAAAAAAACTAATTTGAAATTCCAGATTATGTTGAAATGGTAAATAACTGCAACCCACCACCCTCTTTTTCCATTTCGTTCAATTACTTTTAATATTACATTTGCATTGTATCGAACACAAAATGATTCAACATCAGTGGAACGAATGTTTTTTATAATTTCACATTGGGAAAAATAAAATTTTTGCTATCCAGAAATCGTTCTATCGAAAAACGAGAGAAATTCTCATTCGGGCAGACTTTAACTGGTCTCCGCAATTTCGAATTGAACAATTCACGGGACGAAATTGCGTCTCTCGTTTTTCGAGACATAAAACTAGTTGTGTTTCCGTTTCTTAATGCGTTTCCTGCTGAAGAATCTGCAGTTTATTGCTCTGGTCGTAATCTAACAAATACACATCAATCGAACGAATTCTCGTATTTATAAGCTGCGAATATGGAAAACTGAAACGTGCGGTGTAAAGAAGAGGGAACGACCTCCCCCAGTTTTACTCTGCCAGTGAAACGGATCGTTTTCAATTTCGTAAAAGGTGAACAGAACAGTTGCCTCAAATTTGGAAATTAGGGATCTTTTTGATATTGGCCAATTTTTTTAGGTTTTCGTCTCTGAAATGTGTACTTTGAAAAAGCCTCTTTCGTTCAAACTGTAGCTCATAATTTTCAAATAATCCCTGTGTACATATTTAGCTAAAAACGATGGCATGATAGAGGCCTTTAATTTATGAAACAAGAATGAGATAATAGCGTGACCTATTTAAGAAGAAAAAAAGATTACGGCAACTAAAGAAAATGAAGTTCACTTATGAATGATGCCTAATAACGATTAAAAATCCTATCAGAAACAGAGGAAGAAAATCGTCGTTTGGAAATAAAGGAGTTTAGTTGTTCTTGCTAAGTGAGAAATTGTGTTTGTGTCAGGTGCAAAACAATGGTAACAATTTAAAGGAAATTGTTGTTCTTTTTTCTATAAAAACGGGTTGTTAACAATATTGTTCTCCGTCCAATGTGAACAAAGGGGTATTGTTAATTTTGCTAAAACTAATAGTTATGAAGTGAATTCTAACTGGCAACTACCAATTGAACAAAACTTTTGAAAGTTTACTCGTTCAATAACCATTAACTGCGCCAATCGAATTTTTCTTAATCAAATCAACTTTAAGGGACTAAAATTCATCTAGACGTTAAAACTTTGTTGATAAACTCCAGTAACTAGATTAAAAGTACAACTGACGACAGAATCGTTCGAGATTTGACGAAGAACTTTTACTGTATTAATCTTTCCCTATATGTAGGTATTTAATATTTTCTTAAGATTTATCTTTTCGAAATTTAAGGCCTCTTAAATTTTCATTTTGAGAAACGATTGAATGTAAACTGCATAACAAACTGCCTCAGCTATGAAACAGTTTGACAAATTGAACAGAGGCATAATGCATTCACAACTAATCCCATTAAACGTTCAAACTGTTGGTTTGCGAAGAGAAATTTCAATGTTTCAGACCAGTTCGAAAACTAATTGTTTTAAGACGATTGATTCTGAAATAAATAAGTTTTCTATTTTGTAGCCATTTATTGACAAATTAATAGAGAAAAAAAACAATTCTTGACCATTTTATGAAAACTTTTTAGTTCATTTCCTGTGGAAATCAATAACGAAAGCGTATTAAAGTTGTTTCAAGAAACAAGAACAAGTTTATACGGTCTAATGCCTTTCCAATTAATCTACTTTCATTCTATCGATTAAGGAATGTTACCTACCGTGTTACTCGTAATTAAGGAAAATCTCCATTTGAATACGAAACAACATTGCTCACTCGTAACTTAGGTTTAGGTTTGCACTTTCATTTATATTAGAAAAAACTGGATACATTCAAGATTCAAATTGTTTAAAGATGGAAATCGAGTAGATCCTATTACGAGGGGAACATAAAATATTAATGATTTCATGTAAATTATGAAACAAAGGACGCTATTAATAAAACTATTTTATGTATGTTCCATTAAGTAGCAACATCTAAAATGTTCAAAGTAATTCTAGTAGGACTTGTAGTTCCCGAACCTTTTTAAGATTTCCATTATTGAACCAAACGGAAATCTCATACATTGATTCAAAGAAACAAAAATATAGGAGGGTAGCAAAATGAACCCGGTAAAGTGGCTTTGAAGTTTTAATACACAAGGCTTGTTTCATATATAAAACCTTAGGCTAGATTGAAATTAACAAGGGGATACACTGTAATTTCGGTTATTTGTTTGAAAATTGAATATGTATGTACAATACCAGTAAACGTTAAATTCTTCATAAATCGAAATGTTACAAAACAAAGGGCGCAAATCCGGTCGTTTTCATTATCCGCAAGGATGCCCATTGTTCAAATAGGACAACTAATTATTTACTAGAAAGAGGCTTCGAAAGAAAGAAATTCAAATTGAGTTGCATAGCCTGAAGACGTGGAAATTTGCAGTGCAACAACCGAAACGCTCAATCTAATCTAAAGTAGTTTTAACTCAATTCCTTCGTATGCGAATGTGCAAATTCGATCGTAGTGCAATAGTTAATGCTGGGCTTAAATACATAATATGTATACGTCTACGAGTAATGAACTCTTAGAAAAACGGCCTGGGGCCGCTATCGACAAACAGGCAACGGTAAGACGATATCCAACCGGGGGTTGGTCAAAGGGCATAGTCCTATAGTCATTAAGCAGTGATTCTCTTCTGCCGTAGGTCCTGAGGCCCTCTTCAAATTGATCCCCGGTAAGGTAATTTCATACATTTGGATGGACGAGCGTGTTTACACGATTAGTTCTAATGGGATACGCGAATACGTTTTGACAATTAGATGAGGATAATTAGAGAAGTACATAAATTAGTAATATCGTGATTTTCGGCACAAAATTCAATTATTAATTAATTATTTAATCGAATATGACTGTAGTACTGCAAGGAGTACTTTGCCCAAATTTAAATTGGTTTGTCCATAATATATATATGGCCCAATTTAAATGATTTAAATTAATTAATTAAAATTAGTTAATATTATTTAAATATGTACCTATTATGTCCTACAGTTATATACCGGGTGTCTCAGAATTGTTCTGCCAATTGCTTACTGTTGATTCCTGTGATCGAAATAAGAAATGAAGTTTATATAAATATATGTCCAAATACGTTTTACTTTCATAATACGGTGTGTAAAAATAAAAAAAAATATTTTTAATTTTCATAGTGCGTAACAGTTTTTGAACAAATTTCGTAAATCTGTAGTATAGTGGTAGGTTTAATTAAAAAAATTAACAGTTTTAACCATTCACCAGTGGCAAAGGTATGGGTATCGTGTCAGTTTTAGTAATAAAGAATTGTAACAATCAGTATACTTCTTTTAAAATAGTCCATGACATATGTCAATGCATTTTGCAATTTTTTGTTTAAAATAAAAATAATTTTTTTGATTAATTGTATTTTTACAACATCTACAAGTAAAAAAAGGTTTCAATTTATTTAATTTCATAAGCTTTTGAGAAATTTAAAAGAAATGTTGTGTTCAAGTTTGATATATCAACCGGTATAAAACAAAAAAGACCTAGATAAGAGTGCTGTCAGTTTAAACACCCTGTATCTCTAAAAAAAACGTATTTAAACGTATGTTTATATAAAATTTATTTCTTATTTGAATCACAGGAACCTACAGTAAACAGTTGGCAGAACAATTCTAAAGCACCCTATATACTGCAGTTGACGCTCTCAAAAATTAAAGTTAAAAAAGCAGCTTTTCTCGTTAGAGTTAACAAAAAAAAACAACTATTGATAAAAAGAATAATTTTAAAATGCTAGAGTCAGTTATATTCAGGAAATCAAGAAATTAGTTTCTGTTAAAATCTTGTTATCGTCAACTTTTTAAATAGAAAGCCTAGCTATTTAGTTGAGGATTTTTCTTGAATACTCAATTCATGTAACTTTAAGTAGGAAATTTGTAAATATTTAGTAAGCCTAAACTTACGAAAGTTAATTTAAAAGTTGGAAAAAGTAGAAATTTTAAGTTTAATTCCTTTCTAAGTTTTTCATAAAAATACATAAGTCTTTAGTTCCAGGGATGTTGTCAGACATTTAATCAATAATTAGGTACTTAAAGTTCAGTGTTTCAAATTAGATTGTTTAACCCCCCTCGTTATATGTTTTTTTGTTTACCCTAAAAGCATTTATTTGCCTATGAGCCTAATGCTATACCAGTTTGTGCTCGTGCGACTCTAGGTCCCACGAAAATTTATTTGACATTGCAGTCTTATTAAAATGTTTTATTGCGCATTTAATTAATCGAGCCCCGTGAATAAAATGATTTATGGGGATCGTTGAACAATGAAATACAAAGTGCAACATTTTGGGGGTGAGTTTCAGTCGTTACACACAATGGGAAAAAAAGGTCATTGACGCTTCATGACGCACTCATTTGAAACTCTATTAAGAAACTTAAGGAAAACTATTTTCTTTAATTGTAAAAGTGAAAGAAATGCAAATTTTCCTTTAACAAATGATGATGATAATGATGATGATGAATGGCTTTTAGACATAATTTTTCCTTAAATTGTTTAAAAGTTTAACGCTGTTCAATGGAGCCTCGTTTCAAACTGTTATTATTCACTTAACGATGAGGATCTTAATTAGCGAATAGTCCTACAGTTTTACAGAAAACGCTCACTTGAAAAATCGAAAATAACAGGGCAAACTTTCATTGCTCATCGAACAATGCAAATCCCAAGCCATTTGATCAGTCAATTTTAATAGATTTAGTGCTTTATTACAGTAGAGTTTGGTTCGCCTGAAAGATGCGCCACAAATTAAATTAGGCAATGCATCTCTGACAGTGATTTATTCAACACCAGAGACAGAAAGTTCGCAGACATCCGGACCGCAAAATGTTATTTTTTTCTCTTTATTTCTTAGGAAGAGTTCATATATAAACTGAGCCGATTTGCGATTGTCTACTGCGAAAGCCCAAATGTTCGAAAAAATTAACAAAACTATAAACAGCGAATAGTCATTTTCGAGTCCAGAATTTACTCATTTTTTTTTCAATTTGTTCGACAAATCCCAAACTTGTTATTGGCCAAAGGCAATTGGCAATTTCCCAGTTATAAGCTACATTCCCATTTCCTATATACAATACGAAGATTCTAGGCATGCTGTACAAGCTCTCGGGTTATTCCAATCGAATTTTCCAGCAGTATAGAGAAAATACCGTCATGTCGATTCAAGTGAGAGCGACGGAGATATCTCTCCAACATTCTAGTTGTAATGGTTTATAAGAGGATTAGACAACAAAGGCTTAAGGCATTTCTGCAGTTTAAAAGACAAAAGGATCAACAATCATTTTCAAAAATAAGGAATTGGTTGTCGGGCAACCTGTTTCAGCTTTATTTCACAAAATATTATTTTCCACTAAGCTCAAATGAGGTATTTTAAGTTTCAAACCGTGACTACCTAAAAGGCGCCTAAAAATATTGCTGATCTAATGAAGCACATAAAAGCAACAGCAGCAGTTGAGTTCCTGCGTTAACAAATGACTGCTTTGCCACTGGTGCAAACCGAAAACTGACTGAACACATTTCTTACTCGAGATTCTTCATAAATCATTTTGCAAAGACTATGTAGAGTTTCTTGAAATCGCATTTGTATTTTTCTATTTAAACTTTTTTGTCCTTTCCCGTCAGACTGAGATAATTAATTTTGCTTTTCGTTAAATAGTCAAGAGGTTTATATTAAGTTTCTCTGGTATTCCAGTTATGTGTCATTTTTAACGTATACACTTGGCTAGAAGCGTAGAACTGGTACTTCCTGCGTAAGGGAAAATTGCTATTTGTGCGTCGCCCTGGAGGCGCATCAGCGCACAAACAATAATTTAAACTAACAAATTCATTAGAATTTTCATTATGGAAATTAGTTATCCTACCAAGCCGAAGGGAATATTTAGAACCATTTAGAATACCTTAATTATTCTGGTCGGTAATAGAGGGTACAGTTAGATAGGAAAGCATGCGGTTCTATTGCAAGAACTACTCGTTAGGATACCTTTGGGGGGAAATATAACTTAGACAATGACGCATCTTTGTTGTTAATTTTCTCATAATCTAGAAACACAGTTAAAAACAACTTGGTCTTGCTTAGCTAAAATTTAATTATTTCTAACGCATAGCGAAACTGGTGCATCATCCCAGCTGCTTATTAAAAATATGGTTTAATTTCGTCCTAACCATTGGAATTTTAAAAAGTTTGTTTCGGTTTTATGAATTTTAATCAGTTCAAGAAGTGCGAGTTTGAATTTTAAACGTTACCTACGCTAAGAACTGCATTTAACAAAAATTCACTTTGTTACATTGTGAAATCCCATGCTGCATACAGGTTTTCTAACAGAAAATTACCAAAAAAAGAAAATCAAAACCATTTTCAAAGAACCAGTTAACGATCGGGTTTTGTTTTGGACAAAAAACATACAGGTCAGACTAATGACTGTATCATTAAATGAAAAATAATTAACAATTTTCATGCTCCATAGAGTTCCGTGAGTTGTGCATGAGCTTCGTGTTTACGAGATAATGGAATTTTTCCACAAAGGGCGTGGTAGTTTTTTCAACTAAATTTTTGTAAAAAATATTTTCAAGAAATTATATCCTGATTGAAGGAAATTCCAATGTTTAATACATTTTTTCTGTATTTCACATTAAAAGCGACAGTTTTTTTGAAAATTTCAGTGACATCAATATTTAATTATAGATATTCTTTTTGATTTTGTACATAAGGAACCTAAGATTTTCTTCAGGGATGTAGCCTCTAAAGATGATATGCTCTTGTCAACTGTAATAACTATAATTACTAGTGGTGTCTTATATGAATAAAGCATAAGAAAGAAAGAGAAAATTGTAATTTTCAAATTATTGTCAAAGTTTTTTAAAATTTTCTGTTGTATTGGTGCAACCAATTTACAGTAGGTATTTCTATTGTGTGTTTTTGTACAATTAGCTCACATAACTTTATGCTAATAACGTTTGTTTCAAGGCGTCAGGCTTTCGAAAAAACTATTTATCGGCTACATAAAAGAGCTACTTTTTTCTATCAAGGTGGCTATGGTTATAAATTTTTTTCGTTAGACAGTGTATTTCATTCGAAAATTTTTTTGTGTTTTGTAAAATTTTTCTCATATGTACGGTTTCATTACAAAAAATAATTTATGATACTCTACATCCAGTGGATATGTGTATCTAGACATTTGCATTATTATAATATTTCGTTTCGTATCAACGAAAAAATCGCGGTAATAATTAAAAAAGTTTTTTACTTAAAACATGCACATATCAATTTCTTTATTGGTGAAACTAAATGTTTGAAGTGCTCCCGATTTCCTCGCATGCATAAGTTTCAAAACTTTTCACAAAAATATTCAATATCTACAACGAATATCATTAAAACAATCAGATATGTTTGCAATTTTCTGCAACAGTTTGGGTTGTGTAACAGTAGGAGAAGCATACACTTTCGGTTTCCCAAAGTGTCCCACTAAAAAAAATCAAGAGGCGTTAAATCCGATGATTTTGAAGGCCAATTTATGTGATCATCATTTCCTCATCCAATCTACCAAGTAATATTTGTTGTCATTTAAATGCTTACAAACTGCGAATGTTAATATTAAAATGTAACAGAGTCCTATGGTACTTAAACTATATTTGAGCATTGAGTTGTATAGGAAATTTATCAATTAAATTTGATAAGGTGCTTTGCAAGAAAAAATAAACTAGCTATTTCCGTTTAATCTAATTGGGAGTACAATTGGTCCCAGAATATAATTGTCAATAATACCTGGCTTATTATTAATCCGGTTATTTCGTTTCTACAAAGCAAGTAATAATGAAAGTGCGTAGGTATCCAAATCCGCTGGATACAGGGTATCATAAATGATTTTTTTTATAATGAAACCGTACATGTGTGCAAAATTTTACAACAGACAAAAAGTTTCCGAATGAAATAAACCATCTAATTGAAAAAATTGGTAACCATAGCCTTAATAAAAAAAAGCTGCAATCGTTTATGTAGTTGATGAATGGTTTTTTCAAAAAGCTGATGCTTTGAAACAAACTTTTTTAACATAAAATTATGTCAGTTGGTAATACAAAAACACACCAAAAATAACGGAAATTGGTAGCATGATTTAAAAGTTATATTAGAAAAACGAAAGATTTTTTTTCAGCTCCAAATTTTGTGGTTAAACGTTGCACAGTCATTTCTGGGATACCCTGAATATTTACATAAAAATTAAGTTACTTGTCATAGTTTTTCTAAGAAATTTCTGATAGTGTGAGAATAAAAATAATTATCAGTTGCACAATTAAATACACATACCAGATAAAATCTAAAAAAAAACAAATACATATATAACGTTATTAAGAAGTACTCTAATACTTCAGTTTCACATTTAAAAAGGGTTAATACACTCCGTTACGGTTAATTGTGCGTTTATTTTGTCAAAAGTAAGTAAAAAAAATCTGTTCTTACTTTATTGTGTAGCCCCGAATTCTTTGAATGGCAGTGAAAAACTTTCCCTGACTTTGAAGGCCAGTGAGGCAATGAAACCGCAAAAGGACCCAAAACTGGTGCAGGCAGAATATAGACCATAAAAGTAATCAGACCCNCCCGCTGCGCGGTCCGTGCCGAAATAGGGAAGCCGCACAAGGAAAGTCTTAATAAAACTACAGTAATTTTCATAAAACTAAATAGCCCTCCGAACAATAAATCTGGGGGGTGTAAGTAAATGGGTTTCGCTCCTTTTTTTACGATTTCTCAA
This sequence comes from Hypothenemus hampei, assembly GCA_013372445.1. Classification (NCBI taxonomy): domain Eukaryota; kingdom Metazoa; phylum Arthropoda; class Insecta; order Coleoptera; family Curculionidae; genus Hypothenemus; species Hypothenemus hampei. The sequence goes on along the minus strand of JABRWK010000032.1, from coordinate 799,743 downwards.
AGCAATTTTGACATAGTGGTAACAACTGTTATTCAGTGTCAATAAAGAATTTCAAATTATCTAAATGTTATACTATTTCAACGTGAAATAACAGTGAAAGAGCTACTGAAATAAGATCAACAAAGAGAAACGTGAGTAAACATTTATTATAGAGACATATCCGAAAGTTCCACATAAACTCCTACGAAAATATCCTATTAACAGATATGGGGGTGGGCTTTCTCTAATAGGATAATTACCGAAAGCGATCCCTAGAATTTTGAGAATATTGACGGGCATATTTCACCGAAAATGACCAAAATGTACTTAAGACACGAGCAGGAAATATCAAGCAAACACGCAAAATGAATATTAGGCCTTTTTAATTAATATTATCAGTTTTTTTTTGTTGAGTCACCCGTACGGATTTCTCAAACTCGTCATGTCAATCAGGCCAATATTATTACAGTACCTCCGCCCATTATGTATCCCATTATCGTCAAGACCGTTGTCGCAATAAATAAACATCATTATCATAGAAAGACAAACATTTGTAATAGTTTACTTGTGATTCACACTGAAATTGATTATTTCCTGGGTGGTTACTTTCGCTTGCATTTTACATTTTTGTTTAGTGGTTAGTAATTGATTGTTTCGCAAGTTTAAAGAGCGACACACAAGAGTGGAATTTTGCTCGTTAATTAATGTAGCACAGTAAATTGAAATTGTTTAAAAATGACGAACAACCAATATAACATCGTCTAATAATTAATCGTTTGGAAAGCCGTTGAGTCATTATCGGTCGAACAATCAATAATATCGTAACATGTCACTTTATTGAAAGTTTTATTAATTTCAGAAGAAAACCCTGCAGTGTAATGTCCACAATATGACTCAGCGAAAAAATATATATTGACGATGTTATTTCGTGATGCCTCTTTATTGAAACGTTTAGTCGTATTGGATTTTTCGGAAAGGCCTTTCCTATTGACGTATAATCGTATCGTTTACTTCAACAGGTTATATCTTGTTGAGATATTTTAGTCTGAATAGCTTTAATCTAACAAATCCCATCGATTTTAGATTCCCATAAACATTCTTTGAGAATTGAACATCAAAATATAAGCTTTACTGTTTTTTTTTAAGTTATATTGAGGCGTCTTTGTGGGTTTTATAAGAAAATATCGTTTAATAAATTCGATTTTAAATCTAAAATTCCACCTAAGAGTAAAAATGATAAATTAAAATTGTAATGAAGTTTCTGTAGAATCATATACAAAAACAAAATGGTAAGATATCTGCAAATATAATAAATAAGTAGGTCTCACTAAAGAAACAGGAGTTTTAGCAGTTTAAAGTTAAGTAGAACCCTAACAACATCTCGACATGCAGGAAAGAATCAGGAGAATGTATAATGAATGAGAGGAGCCAGTAGACATAAGCCATTGCACTACTGCTTCACTGAAAACATAGCATTACTACTACTACATTTTGTTAGAAAAGAAATAGCCTGAATGAGTTTGCATTAGGTTTTATAGAAAACTTACTTTAGAAAACAGGTATTAATTCTTCAAATGAATGTGAGTGAGTCTGATAAACGCTGCTATAAAAGTTTGTTGCCAATATCTGTCTTATTGAAAATAGTGCAACTAGTTTAAACTCCTTTAATCATTTCGATATAGTTTTGACGTTAACATTGACTGTAAGAAGATTTCTTATTAATTAATTTTCTGTCGACCTTGATCCTTTATACAGTCGTTGGTTACCCTTAACCTCTTGGAGAAGTTTATGCATACATGTTTGTAACAAATCATTTTAACTACGAACATTTCATATCCTGTGCACTTATTTAATGAATTTTTATTACATTACAAGAACTTTTGCTTGACATTAGTTTAATTTCAACAATGACTTATTTAAAGAATATATACATATATATTATTCCATTAAAAGAAAATAAATTTTAACGACATATTTATTGTGGGTATGTAATTTATGTAGAGTCTAAATGAGTTTAAGTCAACTGAGTCAAGCCATGTAACTACATGTCATTACCCTTCACACTTTATTCATTTCAATTGAATATAATCCGATTATTATTTATTAGATTACATAGAGGAGGAATATTTTTGAATATTAAACAGGAAGAATTGTAGTATTTCTAATAGAGTCTTGTAAGCTGCAAGAAAAAATAAAAATATTACATACAATATTGGGAGAAACATTTATTGTTTATTTTAATCTATTTCAAGCTTATTTCAACCATCTTCGATAAATGTCAATAAACAAAACTGAGAAAGCTAAAAGACATTTATTTGCAACGGTGTGTCCTGCTGCATACATGCTTATCGGTCTTGGCGTCAAAGAGGTAACGCGAGAAGTTTTATATACGAATGGCACTTGTATAGTTATCCCGTTGCATTACCGTTGAATGGTCGATTATCTTTCGGAATATTTTACGTAGATCTTTTGGTTTGTCGCCTTTACAAACGATAATTTATCGATACGGTGGAATTGTTAGGAAAACGTCCCCGTTTAGATAAAGCAACATTTATCTTCGAGCTTATAGAGTGTAGATTTTTCTCAGTTTATTAGATTAGATATCAATGGCCGTTGTGCGGCGATTATCAACCGTAAAGTGTGATATTGTATTCCGTTCTTTCAATGAGATTTTTATTCTCACATCGTCCAATGACATTTCAATGCTAATCGTATTGCAATGAAAAAATAAAGTTACAGCATTCAAATGAAATATCTTGATATAATTCAATAGGCATTCTTTTAAATGATGTAGTATACACTCAAGGTTTTGTTGCTTTGTTCCTATTTGTATTTTATAAAACTTTCAAAATAAAACTCTTAAAAATGAATACATGAAATAACTGGTGTTCTATCTGACAAATGTGATCAGTGGGATTATATTTTCTAATAGTTATAGAATTGAGATTTTCTAACAAGCAGTTCAGGTGGCAGGTCTCTTCCTCAAATTTATTGGGAGTTTATTCACCATTTATTGAATTGAAAGGTATGAAAGGATCATAACGTATTGGCTTGTTCATGTTCCATGAAATTCTCTTCTTGTTCGAGCTCGATTTTGAGATGAAAGGGAAAGGTTCCGTAAGCTCAAGTCCAATCTTTTCATCGAAAAAAGCTAACGATACGATGTTGCTCCAATAAATTTAAAAAACACATGTAAAAATACCGGGATTAGAATCCATATAGAGTCCACCTATACGAGTGGGGAACTGGAGAAATAAACTCTAATTTTGATACGTTATTTGTAGTTAACATGACAACCTTTCGTAAAACATATTATTGTAAACATCCTTTCTATTAACATTCAATAAATCAAACATTACAACCATTAAAATGCCTCCTCCCAAAGAGATAAAAAGTTGTGGGTGTGCATTAAGGTGTATTGGAAATGTCCCATTAAAATTAAACACACCAAACGTAAATTTTTCTAGGACTTTTATGATTTAGATAACTAAAAGCCATAAAGGGCACTTTCATTTCTAGGTTACTTTAATATATCCCAATGATGGTAACACATAGAAAAATATCCATTTTGAAAGCCTCCTTGGTATTATCTAACGATAAGTAATGAAGTTCGAATTGTCAGCCATGGTCAAAAAACCGAAAGTATCTCTTTGTCAAGATATCATAAATCATCTTTGTAAGTAAATATATCCATCTCATAAGTAACGAGAACCATATGTTTGTTTGCTTAGAAGCTTCCCTGCAGATGGTGCCATAATCCGGTCCGAAGGACAACTATGTTGGTATCTGATTTCGGTTAACAGAGCAATACTATACATTAATAATTTTTTTTTTCTCTTAAAATGTTCATTGTTACACTGAATTTTCAAATGCTTCAACGAGCTTTTTCGTTTAATTTAGAAAAGAAAGAAAATAAGCGGTTCTTATTGGAAGAACCTTTTTAAAAATTATATAACTCCCGAAAAACGCCCGAAAAACTTTCAAAACTACTGTAGTTTTTCAAAAGCCCCAGGGCGGCAATAACGGCATGATCTACGTCGAAATTTTGTATATTTGCCAACTTAGTTGTATGATTTATTGGTCTCAATTACGACCGATATGGCTCTCTTCGAAATTATGCTGGCGATTTCGGCGATGCCGCTTGTTTCCACAAATTAATTTAAATTAATTATCTATTTAGAGCGGAGCACGTTCGCTAATTGTTTGCATTTAGTAAAGCGCCATTACAGGATTTGTTAAAGTTTTCTAGTTACGATCGAACATGCATATTAGTGATTTAGTACAGGTTTTATGTAGTAAAATCGACAGTTTTTCCAATATAAAACGTTATTTTTGAAAAATCAATTTACAGTGGCCAAGATTAGTTCGTTGATTGACTTGGAAAATATCTTTGGCTGTAAGAAAGATACTTATCTGGGACTAAAAGGTTCACTGCCGAGTCTATTATTAAGAGCAGTAGCGCCCGGTGGCCTGGAACTAATGAATTTTAAAATGTCAACGATTTTATGTCACTCGGGTAAAATGTTAAATTGAAAAATATCATCCAATCTTAAAGGTTAATGTTTTAATTAATGTTGGAAACAAGTAAGCAGGGCTCTTATGGTTTTTCAAATACTTTACTTATTTTTATATCCATACTTCAGGCAAAGAATATTATGATTTCTATTCTTATTGTATCCGTTTGTAAAAAAATTCAGGGAAAAATATATGTATTTTTCCCGGCGGAACCAGCTGAAAGGCATTTCCTTTTTCCACCAGATTTTCCCTCAGACTTCCGCTTTATTTACCACATAAAATAGAAATAAAAAGATTGTTGTTTGAAACGCGAATACTCCAGACTATAAATTTATCAGTTTAACATTAAACAACAAATTGTTTAATTTTTTATTAACGGAAAAAAGTAATAATAGAGAAATATCTTTTTTTAACATGAGAACGTCGCAGCTGAAACCAATCAAGTCCTTTAACACTTTGATTATTGTGCACCATTTATTCAAATATTTAAAAGGGTCATTATATAGGATTTCTCGAATTATTACTGTCAATTTGATATGAATTATTTATTGAAAAATCTATTGTAACTTCTAGATGCAATACTAATTATTACTGAAACAATGATTTTGTCTAAAATTACAGTGAAAGTTTGCGTATTTTCATGTTATGCATTGCAACTTTCCTAATTATTTAGAAAACATTTTTTTTCCGTCCCATTAAATTATTAATTGAGCTCGGTGGATGTCTAGTTCACTATAACTGAGTTGTTTGAGTTTGGCTGAACATAAATTATCCATAGTGGTGGTGTACCAAATAAAAATGAGTGCTAGGGTCATTTCTAAAAAAGTTTTAAAGCAAAAATCTAATTGAGCATTAATTAATTCAAACGAGTAATTAAGGATCCTGATGCATTAGGATTTTCTCTGCAATGAAGCAAAAATGAGTAAATATCTCAAGAAATTTTCGTGTCACATTAATTTATCAGTATCCTAAACACTAAATTTCAATATTTAAATTAAGAACACTTTCTAGAATGCATTAACGTTATCTGTAGTTTATTGTATCAACTATTTTATATTTATTTCTGTGAAATGCCAATAACACAAGGTTTGATAAGTCATAAACTGGGCGAGAATAAACAGGCTGTTGTTTCGATTAGTACAGAGGCTTAAATTAAATTTTGAAATTTTTGCGATTATTTCTTTTTTTTTAAGTGATAGAATAAAAATGTAGTGATTTTCGTCCTTTTAAGTAGATAATTTTTCTTTAATACAAATTTCTAAATAAAATTAAAACTATAAACTATTTGTAATGGTCGAACATGCAATGTTTGAAAACATTAGGACCTGTACTATCATCACCAACGATAAATTAAATAATGTTTACCCACAAATATACATTAAGCCGGGTCGAGGAAATGTGAAACAAAGCGTTTTATGAATGTGTTTGAACTATTCTAAATAAACAATTCCTTGGTCGAACAGTATGATTTAGCCTAGCGCAAGTTTTATTGTTTAAAACTCGCTTATTAAAAAAAAAAGGACCAAGTACTTTTTTAGACGATTTCCTCTGTACATTTTAGAAAATACACGGAAAAATAAAACAACACCTATGCCTGGCAAGTTCATTATTTGCATAACACATGGCATAATGAGGAACAATAAAAAGAAAACGGTAAATTTCACAGGTAATTAAAACAAAGGGAAGGCAGACTTTTAACGAATAATGTTAGGTATACGGAGAGCCGCCATTGCAATGAAAGAATGGAACTACAAAAGAAATTTTTCCAATTTAGTAAACTTCATAGGAATTAGAACTACTAAGACGAATAAACTTCAGTTCTGTTCGTTGATTAAATGAAAATATATACGCGGTAGTACACCTCTGTATCAAGAAACAAGGCCTGTTTGCATAACAATCAACGTTACTCGACAGGTTAAAACGGATTAAACTCATAACATATGAAAATATAGACGTTCCATGCACGAAACACCCTTAATATCTTTCATTTTACAAAAGCGACCATATTTTCATTCCATGTCAAAATTATTTAATAGCAGCTTTATGTTCTTAGGCCGAAAGCTTCTCGAGACACGGTCAGTTGCGCACCAAAGAATAGACGAATGTGTGGCCGATCCTACCTTATTTACTAACAATAGAACTTAACTCAACTTAAAAATCTATTCAGCCCCCTTATATTCCTGGAAGACATTCTTATTTAAAAAAGAAATAGGTATTTCAAGTTGATCCTAATGATAAACGACGACCATCGTTCGAAGAAAAAAATGGAGGTTTTTCTACATTGGTGACCCAGTTTCTCAGTCAGTAGATCAACTGGAAGCCGGGGTAATAAATGGTTGGTTCCGCAAAATCTTTTGTCTGCCAAAGATAATCGACACCCCCCATGGAAGAGTGTCATTTTAAAACCCGTTCTACTTTTGCCACACTAATCTGGGAAGTTGAGTTGTCATAGTGGTGGGCCCAGTGACGGAATTATTGCGTTTCTCTTTCAAAAGCAGCTTTTTAAGTAATTGGGTCAGGAGAGCCTTATTCTATTGTGTCAAATCAGACAAACAATTCGAAAGTCTCATTCTTTGAAAACTGTCCTAAAATCTGCTCTAGGTCAATTGTTCTTTTGTTGCTAATGATTTACGATTATTGTTGCACGCTTATTACTTTGAAAAAAATTATTCGGTAGTTTTTACCTGAAAATCGCTTGTTCTGACTATCAACAACACTAGTCCTTTCTCCCCAACGCACTCTTTTGAAAGATAATCAAGGATAAGGTGGAAATTGTTAAAAACTCTGTCGGTTAAATTGAATGGTAGAGATAAAACCCACATGACGGGCATTCATAATAGTTGGCTTCCGTTTTAACATCAACTGCGATATGTCTCTTGAATATTTCACGATGGGTGTCTTTGGATAATATTTACCTTCTCCCATCAATTGTGTTTAATAATAGGTTGGACTCAAAGTAATTCTCAATTCATATTTATTATAATTTGTAGTACTTTAGCAGTACAATTTATCAATCACAGAAGTCGTTGTTTGAAATATTTTTTTATTCAATTAACTGGAGAGAAGTGAAAAATAATTTTTGGACATAAATTCGTTTAATATCATGTAGCAGCTGCAAACCAACATAAAACAGGGATTCAGTTTTCCAATTAGTGACATTTTGCAAATAATATTCACAAACGTAGCGTACATTTAATAAATAAATTTCTAGAAAATTTGAAATTCCCTTTGTGGAAGGGCTACCACCGATCAGCTTCTGTGTATTTTTATTTTTGTTATAAAATTGTCATTTGCACATATTGTAGTAAATTTGTCAGCCACTGTTGAACCATTTATTAATTTAACTGATACTTTTTAGGATTTAATAGTGACATATTTATTGATATTTTTACTTTCACGTATTATTTTTGCATTTTTCAATGAATAATAAATATCCCTCACGGAGTATATTTAACTCCGATTAATATATATAGAGTGTACCACATTTCTTTATCTACAGATGTTAATACGTGTAAATTCGTAAAATAATTCCGATGAGTAAGGTCGTAAATGACTCTTATTTGCGTTACAAATGCTGTAAAAATGTTGCTCATTGACTCACAAGCTTAAAGTTCATTCTTTGGCTTGATTGAAACTTGGTCCCTATCATGTTATTCACATGTCAATGAACTTTGTTTATCCCCTGATATTTGAATGTGTTTATTCACGATTTATGTGTGTAAACTTAAGAGTGTCCTGAAATAGGGATTGGGAGCCTAAAATTAAGCAAAATAAGTTTCCCATTCGAAAACACATAAAGTTGATTGTTTGTTACAATTTTCAAATTCACCGTTCAGTAATTGAATGCGAAATGCTAATCAAAATTAGTTGCAACACTTATTTTTAAATATATTTCCTTAGAGTGGCGTTTAAACTTCATGTTAAGTGAATGAGGAGTAAGCCTAGCTCGTGTAGATTCGGTGCACTATCTAGTTTATCAAGTTGACTAGGAAAAGCTCTATAGTTATTAAGTGGACAGCCTTGTAAGTTTAATAAACGGTGGATATATGTTAGGAATATTGAATTGATACAGTTTGAGGACTGTATCAACTCTAGTATTTCCAGATTGAGACTATTATTAAACTCAAACTTACAAAAATACGAGGACAGGGCCAATGGCGGTATTCCTAGGGATCTTGGTATATTCAAAATTTTCGGAAATCTTCTGACTTCCCCAAATCATTTTCCGATCTGAACCTTTAACTAACTTCAATTTGAGAGTCTATGCACAAAACATAACAATAGAACTTCAAGAGCATGAACACTGTAAACACAAATAATTGTTGTTATTGCATTTATCAAAAAAGCCGAATTCTTTTTAGACATACACTTCGCAAATTTTACTTTCAACCGTTACCGGAAATAAAAATCACCGGAATCAACATGTCTTATTTGTCACCTAACGTCAACTTAACCAGTCGTCATTGTGGCCTTAGTAAAGCGGAAAGAAGAAGAAGAAGACAATTAAAAATTGAGAAACCTTTTGATTGAACTAAATTAATAATCTCTCACTATAAAAGTTAATTAAGATTAATCAAATTAATAACTAATGAACTCTCTCCATGACTGATCTGGACTTGTTTTAATTACTCTGTATTCATCATGTGAGCTAGAAACAGTGACTCCACAGTCACAGATGAATTGTTAAGCAAGGTTATGTGTCAAATTTAGTAAACAAATGTGCAGTTTGCTACAATATAAGATACAGTACCGTAGTGTTTGTGTAGTCTTAAAACTAATAATAGAATTGTGACTCATAGGGTCTTTATTAAATAACAATTGTGATTATTTAATGTTAAATTGTGTTAAATAAGAAAAAATTTTCAGTTGGATATCTGGCAAATTGCTACGTCAACGGAATTAAAAGAAAAAAATAAACAATCATGAATTTTGAAAAGATAGTACAAATAATAAAATTAGATACAAAAAAGTTTATTATTCACTATGACTTCTGAATCATAATATGACTAGCTGCAAACCTTTCTCTAACAATTTAGACTGAATAAACTTAGACCTGCTTGCCACTATGCTAATTTTAGTACTAAATTTATTATTAAATTTTTACTACTAAAATTTGCAACCAGTCAGTATCACACTGATTGATTAGGAACGGTTGTCAAAACTATCACATTGTCATTTCATTGGATCTGACTGTTGCAGATTTTAGTAATAAAAATTCAATAATTTAGTACTAAAATTAGCATAGTGGCAAGTAGGTCTTATAGGATACTGAATTTGAGCCTATGAGACCAACTCTACCTACAGACTGTAAAGTTTAAAATGTGGCATGTCCTCCTAACATTAGTAGCAACAGTAACAGTAACATTGTAACTAATGATTCTATTTGCGGTTTATGGTAGAAAGCGATCTTTACTTTAGATCAGTCTTCATTTATTCACGTTTAAAATTAATTGAAACATTTTTCTCGATCGACAAATTCATATTTTTGTACGTTAGTACCGTTCTTTAAATTTTCTTGTAAATTTTTGATTAGAATTCTAAAAAACATAAGAAATAACGGCAACGTAACAGCCGCCCTATTAGTCAGATGTACAAAGTACATTTCAGTTCAGCTAAGCATAAACTTGACAATATTTCAATTACATGTACAACGTTTTATACTATAAGTATTCAGAATTCCAAAACCAGTCAGGTAGAAATTCGATAATGGGGCGTTTTGCTTACAGCTATCACTGCCAGGGCCTAGGTAGAATTTTTTTTTCGAATAGTATCATTATAACTGCTCTTTTTGGGCATGTCGAACCTCGATCTCACGTCAAAGCTCCAATCAGTTTGGAAATGTTTTGAAAGGATTGCACGCCTGCATAGCTCGTCTATTTTATACCGAAAAAGTCCCAGTTCCCGGTTTATTATCATTGCCGAAACTAAGAATGGAATAATTATTTGTTTCCTCTTTGTCATGAAAGGGAACAATGGCTTTATTTGGGTTTCCTTTTCTTCAACAGTACAAAACAGTTGTTTTGCATAATTTTTTATTAATTATAAAAATTCGTTCTATTTGAAGATCTTAAGTTAGATGTACTTTTTCTTAACTAACAGGCACTACAAATTCTCGTCTTCCGAAGAATGAAAATTAAGTTTCTGATTGTCCAGATACAATGGTAAGCTGCTTGACGCGAACTCTTGTTTTATAAAATTAGGCGACGAGTCACTACTGGAAGAATCTAAAATATTATCAACGGCATCCAGAACCAGTCGTCGTAACTGACGAAACTGTTTATTGCTCATGGTTTCAATTTCAGGAAGTAAACTCAGTAAAAACGTTCTTCTACCCTTAATATCGATATAGTTATGTTTACTTTTTTTTGAATTTATAAGCGTTTCGTCTGAATTGGATGATCTCTTCCGGTTGGAATCGCGATTTTTTGGACTAATTTTTATGTGAGATGTTCCAGAACCGTCAGATTTACTCGTACTTGGAACCATTATGAGGTCACTAGTTTGATCTACAATTTCCGTTTCGCCCACTTTGATGTCACAATCGCTCATATCCATATTGTCTCCTGGCTCCGAATTCGTATGTTCTGATAAATCGCTAACTTCTGGAGAAGAAACATTACTTGGTCCTTCATCAATAAATCGATCTTTGATAAAAGGGACGATAAACTGCATGGCCGCGCCCAAATAATATGATTTCCCTTTAAATTTACACGTTTTTCGTTTCCGTACGAAAACCGTCCTTAAATTTTTCCAACGTTTCTTACAACTATCTGAAATGAAACGTTGCCAAGTTAGTCAAGTAACAGATAAGATACGAATTTTACAAACACTTGCCTGGTGTTTCTCCAACAGTTTTGGCGACTTTTTCCCATGTGGCATCCACTAATCCTCTATTCGTGTAATCTTCCAATTTGTAATCGTACAGACAAGGATACTTTTTAATTTCTAATACGAACTTCATATTCCAATTTTCTTCAGTTCTATTCAAAGAGCGTGGCATTTGTCTCAAAATTCCAACAATAGTTTTAAAGCGACTGTCGCGAAAACGTGGCGATCCACAATACAGTTTTAACACAACTGGTTGCTTGGAAGGTCGTTGTCGGTCAGGCAGGTTTTTATCGATCAACAGTCAACGTCGCAACGTCGCAACATCGCAACCGGTTGTACGATTGGTTTCCTGTATCGCTTAGTTGCCAAGTCGAATCGCTTGTCATTGGTTTCTAGGGAATATAAAAACAGTAGTGACAAAAAAAAATGATATAGGGTGTAATTATGAAAAATCATTTTTTGAATTGAACAGTTTTAGATCGTATCGATTTTTAACTTTTCTCAAAATTCGAAAAGCTTTCCATTTGAACATATTTTATCCTCAATAACAAATCATCATTTTACTCTATACACTTATTTACATTCATTCAAAGTAAAATATTCTTAAAAGAATGATTTCTTGAAAAATTACCGGGTCTTTACAAATTTTTACAGTTATTTTCGCTTGAAAATTACATAATTTCTAAAGCGGAATGTTCTAAATATAGTTTCTGAAGCAAAATAAATACTTGATTGCAAAAATATGATCATGTGTTAAATTGGAAGCGGAAATGGCATTGAACGTAACGAATAGAGTCAAGTTTCAATTTCGTACACCTGGCCATTTGTCTGTCACTTGATCGAGGTCCCTCGAAAAAAGAAGGATAATTGTGATGTTGTGACGTACGTATTTCGACAGCAGTTCTTTCGCGTTTCCGGTTATTGTCGAACGTCCCTCCCAATCCAAACCAATAAAAATAAGCTGCCTAAAGTCGTACGTACGTCGGCGTTCTCTCAGGTAAAGGACATTTGTTGAGAAAGCTCCGTGAGATGGTGGTGGTGGGGCGACGCATCTCCAAAGCTCGAGCTTTCAAGTCGAAACCGGCGAAGCTCAACTGAGGGAAAATCGGTCCTCAGTTCAACGGACAACTTCAGTTTGTACGCAGACTTGATGTAAAGAGTACGTTCGCGCGCACGTCCGCTATCGGTCTGCACGAATCCGTTCGTTCGTCGAGTTGGTTGTTGTTGGATTCCGTGATAAATTCAACATTTTCCTTGCGTGGTTAGTCAGTGTCAACGGGACTTTTGTTCGAGATGTTTAGCCCCTTCGACTCTTTGGTTACTTAGAATTACTTGTGTCGATCTATCGTTTGTTGTAAAGTGTCTGGATAAACATTGTGGATTAACATCGACTATTCCAGAAGAAAGCTTGTTACGTTTTGAGAATTCATTTAGTGACCAATTGGTGAGTTAAATTCTTTTATTAACTCCACCGTCACTCAATAAACAAAAGACAACCATCAAATCAAATATTTCCTTGAATGGATTTTATCTTTTAACTTCCTCTTATTGATATGCAAGCGAGGTCCGCTTCATTCTGAATTCAAAACGTGTGATTTCCTTTGGAATCGATGCTGTGTAGTCATTTTCACAATTATTTTTTGAAAAAGGGATTTCTTAGGCAAATGGATCCAAGTGTCCATTTCTGTTGAGAAAGTTGATAATAAAACTAGTGAGTTCATAACATTGCATTCCAGACAGTTATTTTCCCAGAAATATGTTATTGTCATAATTGTTTTCAAGCAATTAAGCAGAATTTTACCAAACATGGTCAAAGTGTCTTTATCTTTGTGTGTATTTTATGTTTATTGAAGTTAATGTCAACTGGTTTTGCTGCTTTTGTCAGTATAATTTAGTTAACAATTTCTACCAAATCGCTTTGTTTTCTATGTCGAAATTATACTGTACAAAGCTTAAAGCAAAGTTATGTCATGATCATTTTCTCACTTCAACATTTTAATAGACACCTGTTATAAAGCTGCCGATCACCATTCCGGGCGTTTCATTTTCAATTCGAACACTATTAATATCTTCGACTTTTTTAATGCTCCATCGGTTCCTGCGAGTGAGAATCAAACACGGCGGCCCATTACACCTATTAAACGCATAAATCCATCATTGCGATCTGTGTTTTTTTCCTGTTCTAATAAAATTCGTTTTTCTATTCGTTCAATGACTTACTTGGGAACGAAATCAGTTTCGTGACCACACGAGTTTCATACAGTATATTCTCAAAAATTTTCTTAAAAATTAAGCGAACAATCACGATTCGTCTTCTGCATCATCGTTATTCTATTATGATGCTTCAAATTTCATTAACCAGCTTGTCATAAGACAATAAAGCCTTTGTCGAACAGACCATTAGATTGAATGTTGTTCATCATGCAACCTGATGTAAACTTCTTTCAATATATACCATGGATGTTTGAAAAGATCCAGGCCTTTTGGTGACTGAACTTTATGTGTTGAGAACAAATGACCGATCTCCGAGATCCGATCGACGACCATCGTGCATACTTACAACCGGGGCCGTGGTCTGGTTAACGGTGATGGTCTGGCGAATGACAAATCGGTTTTTAAGGCTGAACGAGGACCAGAAATCTTGATGGGCAATGAAATATTAAGATGGAGCACATAAGAAAATGTGTAAACCCAAACATATTGCCTCGCATGCAAGAGAGAGATTGATTAGTTAGTGATCGGAAAGAGATCGAATTGATCACGATTTAAGATGTTGTCTTTTGTTAGTTTAAGATTTTTTAATTGTGACGGTAGAGTTTTTGTTGTGAGAAATGTTGCCCTGTACAGGTACTTTACTGATTTATTAATGAACCCTTTCAATGGGGTTTTTCACAGGAACTTGGAAAACGATTAAATTTTTGCTTAAAAAATTTATAATCTCATTACGAACCATCCGGTTTTACTTTGCTGCAAGATTAGTATTTTAAAAAAGATGATGAGGACTACTTAACGACTTGGGCCCTTCTAATTTTGAAAATAGGGTGTATTTTCGTTGGTTGGTCATAAAAACATGTAGCTGTGTGGTTGTTTTAAATTAAAAATAAAACTTTTAAAACAACTAAATTTATGGGACTAGATGATTTATAGGCTCCTAAGCAGAGTTTCAGAGATGTATGGTTTTATATGAAACTGTTTCACGGTTAAAGATTTTTTTTGAAAATTTAATTTTCTAACTGGAATTGAGGCGTTTATGAAAACGGCACAAATCCAAGAATGGCTTTGTGAAAAGCATTTTGAACTTGTGCCTTTTTTACCAAAACGTACATTAACTAATGAATGACATTAAAAGATAATTTTTAAGAACACGTTTAGAATATTAGTCTTAAAGTAGAAATATACAACAATAAATGAATACAACAAAGTTATCTATGGCCAAGCACGAAACAATAAAAGTATCCACCATGATATCATCAATCATGCCGTCATGTCGGTCTCTCTTCGGACATGAATTGAAATCGTCCTCCGTAATGTGAACACAACAATGATTTTTTAACGACAGAACGTTAGACAAAGCTAGAAACACTAGACTCTGGCCGAGACACAGTGCGTTGAGACGAAACTCTTCATTAATCATTTCTAGATGTCTCCAAGGAACAAGTTGTTAAAAGCTTTCGCATGTTCCGTTGACTGGATCTGTAGCCCACACGTTGCACCGGCGGTCTATTTACGATTTAGTAATAAAATTCTTTTGTAAAGCCGTAAAGCGTTTAGCTAACCCCTTTAAACTAACATTACATCTTTGGGCATTTTCCTCGTATAAAAAGAGATGTCATTTTTTCTTACAATACTGCTCAAAATTGGGTGATGGAATTTATATCACGATTATTTCATCAATTATTTAATTAAATTCAACGTGCAACTAAATGAAGCAGGAAATCACTCGATCATTGAATCAAAATATACTCGATAGTGTCAATTAACTTGTACGATTTTTTTTTATTTCGTTGTTGAATAGTGTTACTTTTTAATTGAAATGTGATATTTTAACATGAAAAAACGTTAGTTTCTCAAAGATAACATAAACGCTGTCCAATTAACAGAGTCGTATACCAAATATCTCCCGATAAAAATCGACGAAACGAAAATAGTTTCACTAGATGGGTGGGTCGATTTCATGCGACACTTCTGGTTTCAAATGATTAATGAAGTAAAAACGACCAAGGGGAAAAATTAAATGAACGACAACGAAAGCTGATTGCTGCTTGATTACATCTGGCTTGGGAAGAAAACGGACTTTAGTACTCAGTGGAAGAGAGAAAGAGAGAGAGAGAGAGAGAGAGAACGAAAGAAACAAAAAAAACATTAACGATTTGTTTCGGTAGATTACGTAAAAAAAAATTTTTTTTGGATTTGTTTTCAACTGT
>JABRWK010000032.1:572488-783972 GCA_013372445.1 Hypothenemus hampei | reverse complement strand
TTGTTTCGGTTAGATTCGTAAATAAAAAATTTTTTTGGATTTGTTTTCAACTGTGAAATAAATAAATCAAAATCGTACAGTTGACATTAAGTTTGATACCTAATTGATTTATTATTCCTAATTGATTACCAATGAACACGAAAGGTTTAGTCGAAAATCTTAGAAACAATTAAACTATGAGGAATATATCAATTAACAGTGATCATAAGGTTATCTCTGCTGTGACCATTTCGATTTGGAACGGTCGAGAAACGTTTACCTCAATGAATCACTAAAAAAACATAATAAATTGCTTGTAATCTGTATTTTCACATTTGGCATTAATGAGAATTTAAGGACGCAAGTCTTTACCACAGAAGCTGCATGAAAATAGTCTTTATTAGTTTTTCGGGTTTTATAGCAATAAAAAAGCAATCAATAAACTTTTCAAGCTGTGCTGCTGTAATTCTCAATAAAAAATTATTGAATACGCCCTAATTTAAACATTTCCATGTTAGATTTGGACGTCCTCAATAATTTTTTAAAGTTGTTAAAATTGCCTGTAATCAAATTCTGTGCTGTGGTCGAAGGTATTCGTCAGGCATTTCTATTCGTCTACAACTTCGGTAGATGAACGACATTCCTACTACATCACACATCACAGTAGATGCAAAGATGTCTATCGCCGTTGTGTATGAAACTTCAGGTGTGAAATTTCTGGTTTACAGCAGTTACGCGCGAGCAATAAAAATTCCAATAAGATATGGAATTTGACAGAATAGTTCAGTGATTAATAAAATCTTCTTGGCATTTACTTAAACCAAACTGGGAGAGGGAATGTTTGCAAGAAGTTGTCAATACGGGATCCCTAATTGGTAACCCGAAGCTACAATTTAGATAATAGACTCCTTTTTACACTCTTTCCTAATAATTTTGAAAAAATCTTTTCGAAAGATACAACGTTACCTTTTTTGCGATGTAACATTTGGTTCATTGAAGTTGTTGAGGACCAACGAGATATAAAATGACCACATAATAAGTTAAAAATGATTTCAACAAGTGGTACCAAAAAGGTCTAATTAAATTTTGGCAATCCTTTCCAGAAATAAAGTTTTAACGGTGCCGTAAACGAAGGATCGTTGTCGTCGTTGCTCCCGAAACGTTATTATTCGCAATTTATTGTCGTCTATAACTCATTTCGAGGGTTTAGATTGTTTTGTCTACTGACCCTGACAGAGTAAAATTAATTGCAACACCGTCTCTCGTGATTGTCATCGGTATCGTTTAGGGTTGCAGTTTTCAATTCTACATAACAATTTTGCCAGAGTCAAGAAAGACACAACTACTACTCGCATTTCCTGCGGCACTCTCGAAACGCTCTTGGAAAATACAAAACGTATCGTTAACAAAGAAATAAGCATACGTTCAGACCCTTTAGGATCTATATAGCCAAAGGTATTGTACGGATTCGAAGCTATTATTGATGGCATCTCGCCACACAATAGCGCCTGAACCTCGTACAAAAAGCCTTCTCATTTCACGGGCATTATTCCTTCAAGAAAAACGTTTTCTCTGGGCTTTTTAAGATTTGTTCAGGTCCCGATGATTAGTGGGAATCATTCTATTAAATATATTTCCATGATATGAAAAAACAAAACTAAAACAGATTCATTTTTCTTATTCGGTTGGGATGTTCTTCTTTAACTTGAAGCCAAATCTGATTCGTGTTAAATTCGGTATGAAGTGTGTTGGCAACTCATTAAAACACGTTTTAGTTCGAGTATAAAAGGTATATCAGCTTACGCCACAAATTCTGCTGTATAAATAATAAACTTGCAAAACTTTCAGGCAACTAGGTGTGAGAATTTAATTAATAAAACGCGAAACTGTGTGAACGTGAAATTTCCTCATTGATTTAATTTCAGCATTAATCCTATTAACGTAATATTCGAATAATCACAAAAGAGCTTTTAAGACTCGGGGGTATATCATAAAAGTCGCCATAAACGCAACAAAGTTAGCAAATGCAGTTAATAGGACGAAATGAGAAGAGTTGAAATTTAAAATATCAAACAGGAGAGTAGAAAAAACACTCCGAAAGCCCAATGGGCTGTAACTCGACATCAAAAGTCGTAAAAACTGAAATAAAATCCCAGTCAGGTAAATTATTATTCCTGTTTGGAGAACAAAAATCTCGACTCGATTGCTTCTTGCAAATATTCGTTTTATTAGTTGCTGAAGCAAGGCAACTAAACTTTTTATCTGCCTATTTGGCCCTGTGTCCCTTTACGAAGTCATAACACTAAAATAAAAACCAAATGGCTCAGAAATCGCTCAGAACCCTCGCAAAACATAATTTACTTAAGGAAGGTAATTCGGCTAAAATTGTTTTTTTTCTTAATACATTTTTTTTCTGTTTTCTTTTTGAGCGCCGCACCCAAAATTTTCCAATTAAAATAATAATTTTCTGAATAAATACATAACGCCTACGTAAAATAAGTACATCATAAAGCGGTTCATAAAACCGTAATGTCTGTTTGTTCTATGGAAAAAAACATCGATTCGAATAAAGTTTGAGATCGTAGTTTGAACAAGAATGGCCCCCACGTGAGTAACCACGCTAAATATAGGTTAACAACTTCCTCACGAAATCTCGGTTGCAAAAGTCGCTCATGCAACTGCTTCAGCCTCTAGATGATGTTGCGGATAAGAATGCTTTTAGTGCATTTTATCTGCGTTTATAAAATAAACAAGAACTGAATTTATGTTGGCGTGCGGTTTTGAAATACAGCGCGAATTTCGCTTCATCAACTGTAGTTAAACGTGTCGTTTTTCCGTATTATTTCTCAAGATACTTAATTAATTCTTCGAAGAACAGACAGACGGCGAAAAGCGGGAAATTCGTCTTGTTGCATCCGAAGGATTCGACGAACGAGATAAGTAATTCGTCCTCTTGAACCTTTATTCGGTTTCTTAATAAATAAAGTTGGATTTTATCGCTAACTTAATTACTCCGTTACAGTTCTTCTAATTAACATTATCTTCACATCGTGGAGGGTGTTGGAAAATAAAACTAATGACTTTACCGAAAGGAAGAAAGTATGATCAAAGCTACTCTTCTTACACTCCAGTAAATTCTAAAGTTTCATTGTAAGTTGCTGATTAAAGTCATTATAGAGCAGAAGTTTTTCAAAACCCTGCCTTCCTACCTACCTTCTAGAGATAAGTGGAACAGGTGTGCACTTCAATGCCTTTCTAAATTCACACGCTAATTTGTAGTACACATACTTCCATAAACAGGACCTGAAAATTCGATTTTAAAATAACTATTTTTCGGTTTTTTTAACAGGCGCACTGTCACCAGAAAACAAAACCGAAACTTCATTTCCATTCCTTTTGCTCGTTTGGCCATAAAAGTCATCCAGAATTGTCATAATCCAGTTCCCATTTCTGCTTCAACGAGTCCAGGCGTGATTCATCCTTCGCTTTTTAATGAACTTCATACATTAAACCTGTTCTAGTTCTGACAAGCGACGTCGCAAAATCCATAAAACACCACACAGCCGCCGCCGGTTTCTGCCTCCGCTCGGTAAATTTTTCCTCGAAATATTAGCAAAGATTTATCGCTCGGCCGCGTACACTCGCATTTTTGCAGTGGCGCAATTAAAAGTGTAAATCAGAAAATGTAATTCAAGAAGCCTTTCGAAGGCATGTATTTTCCTCGATGCCACCATCATAATCAGTACCTGTTCGTATACGAGCCATATACGGAGCTCGTCGTTCGACCTGACGTTTCAACAAGCAGGATTTGACTGCTATAATCCCACGTCATTCTCTTCCTCAAGTTGTTTCGAGCCACTTTAAATTGCGAAGAGTATTTTAATAATTCTTGAAAGAGAGACGACCGAATGGAAATCAAAGGAAGGCGCTGACATCGGCATTCAAACGGACAAAAAGATTGTTATTAAAATCAGACAAAGTAGTACGTCGTTTTTGAACTGCGCGCGGATGACCGAACGAGCGAATCTGCAATTATGATGATTCTCACACAGGTATTCCATCGATGTAACTTGTCGTGTAACAAATTCGATGCCGTTTCTTTTGAATTGGAAATCGATATGTTCCTGTGATGGTAATTGTATTGAAAGGAGCGGATCGAATAATCGATCTGAATGAATCGGCTTCAACAACAATTCTATTAAAGTTGTTTTCAAAATCGATTTTTGGGTCGAAGTAAGAGCTAAGCAAGTATTCACTAACGGGTGTTAAATATACAAGACTTATTGGGTTTTAGTATGCGGTTGATTTCTTCAAGATGACTTTCGATTTCTGAACAATTGATGCGCGAAGAATTCTCCGATCTTCAATTATGTTTAACTTGTTGGTTAATATTTCGTACCACAATTTTTCAATTTAAACTGAATTTTCAATATGGAACATTGAAAATTTCAGGTAGAATTTCAGTTATTTGAGAGTATTAATATTAACAAAATGGTATTTTCCCAAGCAAAATCATTCTTCTTGTTTACCTAACGATTTTAATAAGTTTTCTTGAACCTGATTTATATGAATACGTCTTAAGGATAATGGTACTGGAACCGGTTTACGGCAAACTCTTAATTCGTTAGACGCCCGGTTAATTGACGGATATAGCGGTTCTTGAGGTTTTTATTTCAACTTTGTAACTTGAACGTATGTACATACAAGCCGCACTTCCTTATGAAGAATGATATACTCTGTAGTACATCCATATAAACCAACATTTCTAGTTTGCAAATCGCTCATTTCTGAAATATAGGTAGTTTCTACATATGTACATATGTAGATGAGGACACAAAACAAATAAAACAAAGATTATAGACAAGTCACAAGTGGAGTATTACACCTTATCATTAGTAAATGTTACTGTATAAACCGGTGTTTGTGAAGCCCCTAAAAACTGTTGATTACTCAAATTCTAGTGCCATAAAATCAGATGAGGACACGTTTGCTTAGAATTTGATTAAATCAAATTACTTGTCTTAGCCCTTAATGGTAACGTTAACATACAACAAAGTTTAATTAATTTTCAAAAAGGATTTGCTTAAGGTTTTAAGCACACAACCCTTTAAACAACCCCGGTAAACAGTTGCAGAAATGGTATTGTTCCTGGATAGACAGAGGATCCACGTAACATCGCATAACAATAGCGGAGCAACATTCGTAAGGAAAAGCGGATAAGGTTTGCGACCCTTTCAGTCTTATCAAAGAGCGTTCTTGTTTCCTTCTCGCATATAAAACTCATCTTTGGTGTTGTAAAGTTAAAAGAACTCTATACTGAGCGTTGAATGAAAGTCACTTGACTCGGCAATATCGGAAACTGAGTAACCGCAACAGAGTTCAAAGAGGAAATCTTAACACATCCCGGGAGTAGGATTATCTAAATGACCCTTCGAGACAAGTTTTGGACGGTGATTCTAAATGTTCATATTTTAACGAAAAGAATAACTGGCATGTAATTTTAAAGGTCCAGATTTAGGTATATTAATAGATTTTCTTGCCGAGTTCGCTAGTCGAGCTTTAGGTGGGGTGCACGATAAGTTGCCTAAAAAAGTTCCAAAGGGAAACAAAAGGTCGAGATAATAAATGAACTTTTCTTTCCTTACAAATGATGTGGTCGCAAAAAGCGAAATTCACATTTTCAATTTGTGTTTCTCTCGTCGTCCTCGTCGTTGTCGGGTTATGAACGAAAGGGGTCGATTTATTGAACGGCAACGTGAACCGTTTTCGCAATTCCCTTCTCGAAGGGTTTTATTAAAAGGAAAAATATTATAAATCATTTTACTGCTTGGAATTCAACTCTTATTTCGAATCAGCCGACCGTCGTAAATATACACGTTCGGCTTGTTATACTTTTTCCAAATTAACTTTAAGGTTAATTGGTTTTTTATATACGCGGGTTGTTTAGAAAATCCTCTTTTCGTTGAAAAAAAATTGAGAATTTTGAGAAACGTATTCGTAAAAGCGTATTCTTAGATCACTAGAATTAACCCATTGGACTTTTGGCTCTTTAAAAACTTTAAACATTTTTTCGACATTTCGATTTTTAAGAAATTACATTGTCCTTTTTGAAAAAATTAATTTTTTACATCTAAAAGGAAAGTAGAAAGAAAAATAGCAAGAACAAGTAGAAGTAAATTTTTTCCTTATTAAAAAGCAACAGTACTTCTCAACGAACAATTTTCTTGAATCGGTCGAAAAGGCACCCCTCCATTGATGGCGTTCACCTTTTCCCAGCGCCGTACTTTAGCACCTTCGCAACACCTTGGAGTGCTTCTTCGTTTCGTTTTATTCTACTGTATAAAAACGCCGAAGAACCTTGCAGAGACCACGCCTGAAATGAGCTAAACATTCCTTAGAAATATTCATTCTGATCTAATAGATTCATACTTAAATTCGGTAGCTGTTCATTTTTTAACGATAGAAACTTACAATTAGACCTTGGAAAGCGAAGTAATTTATTGTCAAGAAAACTTCAATTTTGTCCATTGTTTTGAGAAATTCATTTGTTTATTAAAATGTAATCAAAATTTGTATCGAATAATTTGACTGAATGGAACTAGAATTGAAGCTTAAATCCCTGGGAAGACTGACATGATCATTTTTCTTATTGGTGTCTCAAGTTACAATGCCGAATTCCCCACTCATTAAGAAGGACACTCATCATGTATCCATAACACCTTCGACATTTAGGCATCCCGATTACAAAAGGTACATTGATTCTGTTAAAAAGATAATATTATTACAATAGGTCCATTTTGGATCGTTCCTTCAGCACAAACGTCTGTCTTCGGCATTAAGAATTACACATTTACATTACAAGGCTAATAGGAAAAAACCTGAATAGCATCACCCATCTATCCTCTCCTTCGACCGAGATATCTATCTAAGAATGACTATACAAAAAAAAAATGTAAAAAGCTTTTGTAAGCGGAGCGCTTACACGGCCGGATTGTATGTCACATGTAAATTACGTATAATTGAAATGCTATATATAATGTATAGTATAATGGGTTAATAGATGTCTGTCGATAGCAGGGTGACTTAGCTCAATAATGAGTTACACCTGCAACGACAAAGGGGGGATAGGTATTCCTAATTTTCTAGGAAGATTTTCCGTTAAATGATTGATCTATTGAATATTTGATTGTTTTTGCTGTAGTATAATCGCAGCCCACTTTGCTTAAACCTAAAAAAACATGTAACTGTAACTAGTAATCTATTGTTCTTTTTAATCCAATACACAAATCTTGCCCAATCAGTCCTAACATCTTTAATGGTCGTCCTTGACTTTTTCATTGCGCGGCATGTTTCTTTAATGTTATTTTATAATAGGGCGGCAGCATTATTTCAACACGAACAATATGATATTGCGTTAGCTTAGAAAGAGGCCCCAAAATAATAATTACAATTTTCAATTCAAAGCTTTAGATTTTACATTCGTCGCCCGAAGAATGTATCTACAACCAAATTGGTGTTATGCAAATGGCCAACAATGACGTTAATCTACCTTTGTTCGTTATCGTTTTCTTTTCGTCCTCCGCGTTATTTTTTTCTTCTCCTGTGAAGAAATGAGCCTCGAGACATTTTAATTAACATTTAATATTTGGGTGTCATTTTGTCTAGGAAAAATATGATTGATCGTCGATGAAAAATTTTAATTGAATCATGATCGGGCGTCGCTTATCATAAACCTAACCTCTCTTCTGCTCAACGGAGGAAACGGTTATTATTTCCACCAACAAAAGGCTGACAAAAGGGCACGGTAGCCTTAAATGACGTGTGTTCGCTTTAAAGTGTGAAATGAATCTTTTAATGGTCGATGAATACGGTCATAAGACGTTATTCAGTTAAAATACATAGAAATCTTACGAATTTCATAATTTATTAAACACTTTAATCTGTGTCCCATGAAGCGGGGGCGAAGTGGTTCGTTTTCACTAGAATAGTCAACGAGATTAGTTTTGTAATTGTTATTATGGTCGAGTTGTAAACATTGCTAAATATCGGGATATTTAAGTTAATGTTAACGAGCGCAACCACCGAGTTAATGCAAATTAGTAAACGAATGACGGATATTAACCAACTTAATTGTGGTTTTGTACTTTCGAAAGATAATAAGTAACCATAGTTAATATGAGAAATAGAAGTTTAGAATTTCATGTAATATGTAAATAAATTCATTGCGTCTCTAAGGATTTGCACAAATTGGATTAAAAATTAAAAGTGTTTTTGTTGGAAAAATGTTCATACACATCAAGCAGACATATAAAAAGCGCTTTTTTAACATAGATTCTTATACAGGGTAGTTTATAAGAAAGGTTACGGCTCCAAAGTCGAATGTTTTTTCGTATTTTTATTGCCTTCTAATTTTATGTATCTTTTATTTAATACATCTTATAATTATCTTCAATCACTTTGGAGAAAATGATGAGTTAATTTATTAAAAGCATTAGGCTGCAAGCCTACGTCTCCATAAGGAATTTCTTACGATAAGCTTGAAAAAATTTTTAATTGAACAAAAGTTTTTTGGATTCTTTGATGTGATGTGACGTGAGAATAAAATATAAAACGTGGATAAAATAAATTGAAAGTAAAAATTATGAGAATTATACAGAAAACCCTTTGATAACTTCACACCTCATTTTCTTCAAAGTAGTTGAAGATAAGTATAGAAAATGGGAAATCTTTGGATTCCTAACTTTTCGTTGGGGCACGCTGTGCCAACTGCGCTTTTTGTCTGTGTTCTTGATGTGTATGAGTGTTTTTCAAACAAATATACCTTTGATTTTTAATCGAATTTGTTCAAAACTTTAAGGACGTAGTATTTGTCTTCATTGCAATACAGTCTAACCTTTTCTTTTTTAATTTTCTTTCCTATTTTTCCTTCGAAAACTGTGAGATACGTTTTCTCGGTAAATGTTTTTTAACTAATACCATCCCTAAACTATTCAAGCAATTTAAAGAAACGTGCAAGAGAATGTAATATTGAAAACGAGTTTACCTAACGGCAAAATGATAATAAAAGTGAGCACGAAATGAGAATCTATTAAAAGTAAGACGCATAATGAACGGATGCAAAAGAGCTCAGCTGTTGCATATCATCAATAACCGCGTGACGAACTTGATAATTATTTGAAACAGGTACAGGATGCGGTCACATAATACCCTATACTCATGGTATTATATTTACGTGTAATCAATCTTTATAAAGATCATTCTTATTTTGCAATTATGTACTCTGTCTTCTGTAGTTGTACTTTTAATAAAATTTCATTGTCTGAAGATCAACTCAAGAAAATTATTCTGTTAATTCAGACTGGACAAAAACTAGATAATGGTCTGAATAGGCATTAGAAACGATAAGATCTATTAAGTTTTCCATTAGGGTATCGATTTGTTTGTTTCTCCTATAATTTAAAAGTTTTTATTAAAATATTCAAAACAACTTGTAATCTATAGTTGGTCAACAATAAATAAATCGATATCATTTTTTAATAAAAACATTAGATACATTAACTAAAGTTGACATTTAGTAGAAAAGTGTTCATTAAAGAATTGTTTATCAATGTTTTGACAAAGTTTTCATTCTATATGTATTCTATTGAACAAGCCCAATAGGATATCTCCAACCTCAAAGTCGCTACCGTGCTTAATCTAAAATACAAATCACATTTGAAATTAAGGTTGCAAAGATTAGATTTTATACGATCCTTGAAATCGTAATATAGGACTTTCACTTTTAAATTGCCCCAGTATTAGTAAAAATATTATAAATTACATTCCGAGAAATTACGTAAGACATTACCTATATTACAAGAAATGAAAACAATTTTTCGAAAAATAAAAGAANACTAGTTTCGTGTAGAAGATTTCAAGTAATGCCAGACAGACAAATCCCCACAACCCAGCAAGATGCCGTGAGCTTAGCCGCTATAGGATTCTTCTTCAGAGGGTCAGGTCGTTCATTGTTCTAGAAAACGTATTTCTATAGTATATTTACAACATACATTTTCTAAAGGCCCGTTTGCCGTTAATTAATTGCTTTTAATCCAGAAAAAGATTACACAACTCGTTGATTAAACATTATAGCCAAGTCTTATGAGTTATTGTCATTCATTTACAGTTAAAACCGAATCATTTGGCCCGACTAGATGTTAACAATAGCAAATAGTTACGTGAGTGCGTATGGTCCTGACCCAAAAAAAGAAAACGACCACGGTGGGCGCGTATTTCTTTTTTTTTAAGATAAAGGCAGATAAATCTTCCGTGAATGGCGCATAAATAACCAGAAACTCAACCTCCCGAGACTGGAAAGCGGGCGGACAGAGGCCCAGGGTCCGGCCATGTATTATCATAACGAGTTTCACTTCACTATATCATCTCACTGTCATCTAAAACTGTATGCTAATATTTCCATTCCGCTGCAAATGCACCTTTGTTTGAGGTATCGCTGTGTGTATCAACGAGTTATAAATGACCGTTGAATAAATGGTAGTGTATAGGAAGACTGCTGCGTAACACGGGCGCAACGTCTCTTGTCTTGGAGAATCTTTATTAGGAATTGGACGGTTACTTAATAGGATAGTTTGAATTTTAATACGTGTCAAAGAAATTCGCGTGGAAATGAAATTCTGAGAATATTATCACAGCTATTTTTAAATTATTTTAAACGACCTAAATAGCGTGTATAGCCTGTTGGGAACCGATGCAGAAAAGGACAAAAAAACTTGCATACCTATTATTTACTTAAACTGATGATTTAAACACACCTAAATTCCCCTTTGGGGGAAAACAATAAAACGAATTTTAACTCACGAAAAGTGATGGCCGTCGTCCAATCGTGCATTTTCATCTCGATCATCATTTCGTGATTTACAACAGTTTGGGGAAGTTTCGTTCCGGACTATACGACGACTATTAGTCTAGTTTTGAAAATAAAATTGTGCACGATTAGCTTGTTTTCCTACCAATTTTCGAACGATTAACTATAGAAATAAAATGGATATTTGATTGATTGAGAAAACCAGTCAGACAGAGTTTGATTGATAAAAATGGGGTTTTTTCATTCAGACAAAGTGCGAAAAAGTGACATTGCTGAGCTTAATCTCCTTAACTGCCATTATACAGATTAAAATATAAAAGTTGTAATTTAAGTAATGGAGTTCAAAACGATAACGTCCTAGTAGGGCTTCAGGTTGATTCAATATCATTTTTCACGTTGCAATTCTTTCGTCGTTAAAATTTTTAGCGAGTGTCAATTCCATACCAGACATTAAATCATATGAAATAAATCCTGGTCGATTGTCGTTGGAAGTGCGGATTTCTCAACATACAAACACGCAAAACAACATATTAGTAAACATTCTCTTCATTATCCACCGCTGATGGATGGATAGAGAGAACGTGACAGAGAACGAACGAGAGTTTATCTTGGCAAAGTTGAGTTGTCAGAGATATTTTAATAAAAGCAAACTCGAGGCGAGTTTGTATTCACTACACTTGTCAAAATGTTTCTAAAATTGATGGAAGCGCTACAAAACCGGAACGACTAAATAAATAAAGCATTAACGTAAACGGAATAAATATACAGGGTATTTGGGAACTATACCTATGTTATTATCGCGTGGAAATGCTTTCTACTCGTATACTCTGAAATGTCCAGAATAATAAGAGCATTCAAATTCGCACATTTTCTTGAATATGAAACAAGACCCTCTCCATATTCAACTTAATGCTGATTTGTTGCCAAACTGTTCCAGAGTGGAAGGGTCTTTATCCAACTTACCTACTTCCTTTTTGAATCTTCTTGATCCTACCCTAATATGTCTTTATATTACATAAAAATATTTTTTAATCATATTCCCACAGTTGTGGCATTACAATTTTGATTTGGCCATGACTCTGGATGTCACCATGTTCCCAACGTACAACTTACAATACAAGAACCGTTGCATTCCTCAAAAAATTAAACATTTACACTGCGGATTTAAACGTTTCCTTTTGTCGGCCATAGTATTTATAGGATCAAAACAAGAATTGGGTGTGTCAGGATAGTTGTTTCCATTTTTAGTGCTTTTGGTGCGGTCCGTTTTTCACTCTCAATACAGGAAAAAGGACTGTCTTTTAAAACCTTTGCTTTAAAATTGTTTTTTTTTCAGTTTTTTGTTTCCAGATCCTTAGAATCTTATTTGAAAATATTGTAAAATAATGAAATGCCACTTAATATCTTGAAAATACCTCGAAGCAGCATTATTACACTCCTTTTTTTCCTCATTTTCTGACCGTTTCATTATTATTTACCGTCCTCGACTGTCGAGGAATGTCACCTGATTACAACGAGGCATCAGAGCGTGTATAACAACTCTTGATTAGTGCCTTGGAACCGATGATAACTGTTGGAGCGGAATGTGTGTGAGAGAGAAAGAGGGAGTGAAAAACACGTATTGTAACATATTTTTCCTGTTGTTATTTCGTTTTCAACGTTATTAAGACCATCTAATTAAATACTAGAAATACAATTTCTAAAAAACTTTAGTTTGGAGTGGCCTTAACACGATTCTATGACTCTCATTTACCAACAATATTGTCTTAAGGTACTTGAAATTAAGGGCCACTCTCATTGATTCATAACATCGATGAGAGAACGATTCCAATTAGAATATTGTGTTTATAATCCTACTTTTGAAACGTAGTTTTGAACTATGAACACAACTGAGATTTATAGCAACGACAACGAATGTGCCTAAAATGCAGAGCAGCCTCCCTATTCCATGTCTTTATATCATTGCATAATAGACATGTCTGAAACGATAATGCAAAGTGTATGGAAATTGCTCTACTGGAAGATTTATATTCGCCTTTTAGATGTTTAGATGTACAACGCGGATGACTTAAATACCGGTTTTGTTGTTTGACTTTGCACTGCTATTAATATTTACCATTCATATTAGACATGAAGAAAGTGCGAATTAATTTTGGATTTTGCAAGACATTCTCCTTTTGTGGGTATAAAACAAATGAGAAGCTTCTCGGATAATCCAGGGCCAGATCGGACGTTTCATTCTTAAACGTTTCTGCACTTAAATTTTAAAGATTTCTGTCATTAATTCGAAGATTTTCTTCTGCTATTTGTCATTCTTTAGCCCACATTTATTATTCTGGTCTTTTGTGTTGAAAAAGTACGAAAAGACCGTTAAAAAACAACTTTTAATTAAAAATAATGTCCAGTTCCATGACGATTTAATGTCCGTCAAACAGTTTGTATTCAATTTAAACTGTTGATTAGCATATGTCATTGTAATTTTTCAATTTTTGAGTCGTTTTGTTCACATGTGTAAAACGGGATAATTAGTGAATCAACAACAATTTTTCCGCTTAACACCAGTCGTAATTTATTTAGTTATTACAACTGAAACTACCTCGTTACGCGAAACTGCGCTTTACTGTAAAACAATTCCATTTTGAATGTTTAATTACGTAAACTTTAAAGTTTCACACAAAACGAAAACGACACCGGCTGAGGACTAAACCTGCAGGCAGGTATAAAATAAGTAATGCTGTTTTAATTCCGCTTCACCTGCCATTCTAATTCTATTTTAATTAAACTTTCAATTGGCTTGAAATGTTTGTTCAAAATCGATGTTGCTTTAGTTTCGATGGAATTTTAGAAACATTCAATTTTTAATAAACTTTTTAAATGGAAATACTGACGTATTAGGCATTCAATCGATCCTGCTCGTATCCGGTGGATTTACACGTCTTTAAATATTCGAATTATTTTACAACACAATGGAAACTCCGTCATTGTCAACGTAAAAGGAATATCAATGTTTAAGAGGTTCATAATCTTCCAACGTTACTGTAAAGCTTCCAAGGTGTGGAATGAGCTTTCGGCTTTTTTAAATGCACCACCTTCACCTTATCCCAACAGTAATTTAAAATTTAATAGTCGAAGAAGTGTGCTTAGTTTAATCCTAATGTACAATATACTACATCGTTCCATGCATTATTATTTGAACGCCGCTTTTGCTCATCGCTCAATAGAGTTTTAATGAATTCTTGTGAAATTTTTAAGATTTTCTTAAGCTTCAAATGCCAGCAAAATGGACCATTTATTATTGATGGTTGTTTAGAAAAATAAAAGGGCCCGCCAATACAGTATACCGCGGTAATGAATGCCTGAAGATTTTAAAACCTTTTGTGGAGGGGCGTCGCTTCTTAATGACTTTTCTGCAAACATTTTAAGCGCGCCATTACAGCAGGAAGAATATAAATCAAATTCCTGATTAATACCTGGAACAAAAGTTCAGTGCGTCTGCAGCTTAATCAACAACTTAAATATTGTCCCATTGGAAAAAAATAATGATTTTTTTTTCTACTTAATTAAAAAGAAAAAGAAGTGACGTGCAAACATTTGAACTGGTTTTTCTCAATTAAATTTCTAACGTTTATTTAGAGCGGAACTGTGATGTAGTAGCCGTAAAGCAGATTAAACAATTCAATAATATTGTTCACGTGGAACTCTTCGTTTTGCTGAGAATTGTTTACCTAACTAAAAGCAAAATATTTGCCCTTCTAAAAGCCAACCTANACAAAACGAAAACGACACCGGCTGAGGACTAAACCTGCAGGCAGGTATAAAATAAGTAATGCTGTTTTAATTCCGCTTCACCTGCCATTCTAATTCTATTTTAATTAAACTTTCAATTGGCTTGAAATGTTTGTTCAAAATCGATGTTGCTTTAGTTTCGATGGAATTTTAGAAACATTCAATTTTTAATAAACTTTTTAAATGGAAATACTGACGTATTAGGCATTCAATCGATCCTGCTCGTATCCGGTGGATTTACACGTCTTTAAATATTCGAATTATTTTACAACACAATGGAAACTCCGTCATTGTCAACGTAAAAGGAATATCAATGTTTAAGAGGTTCATAATCTTCCAACGTTACTGTAAAGCTTCCAAGGTGTGGAATGAGCTTTCGGCTTTTTTAAATGCACCACCTTCACCTTATCCCAACAGTAATTTAAAATTTAATAGTCGAAGAAGTGTGCTTAGTTTAATCCTAATGTACAATATACTACATCGTTCCATGCATTATTATTTGAACGCCGCTTTTGCTCATCGCTCAATAGAGTTTTAATGAATTCTTGTGAAATTTTTAAGATTTTCTTAAGCTTCAAATGCCAGCAAAATGGACCATTTATTATTGATGGTTGTTTAGAAAAATAAAAGGGCCCGCCAATACAGTATACCGCGGTAATGAATGCCTGAAGATTTTAAAACCTTTTGTGGAGGGGCGTCGCTTCTTAATGACTTTTCTGCAAACATTTTAAGCGCGCCATTACAGCAGGAAGAATATAAATCAAATTCCTGATTAATACCTGGAACAAAAGTTCAGTGCGTCTGCAGCTTAATCAACAACTTAAATATTGTCCCATTGGAAAAAAATAATGATTTTTTTTTCTACTTAATTAAAAAGAAAAAGAAGTGACGTGCAAACATTTGAACTGGTTTTTCTCAATTAAATTTCTAACGTTTATTTAGAGCGGAACTGTGATGTAGTAGCCGTAAAGCAGATTAAACAATTCAATAATATTGTTCACGTGGAACTCTTCGTTTTGCTGAGAATTGTTTACCTAACTAAAAGCAAAATATTTGCCCTTCTAAAAGCCAACCTATATTTAAAATAACAGAAAAACACTATTTGATTTGAAAATATGTCGAATTCGAAATTTCGTTTTAACGCCCATTTAAATATTCATAAATTTTCCCACTTTAGTATTGTACAATTTCGTTAAAATTCACGTTAGAAAATAGGGCAAACAATATCCGCTTTGGTGCCTCAGTTGCTTTTGTTGCTGTCTAGTTTCGTTTAAACAACATCTATTGTAAAGCGCTTCTCGAAACCCGAGCGTAATAATTTAAATTTAAATTAAAACAGAATTATGATTCGAAATTATTACAATGTAACACCTGCAAATTAGTGGTTGGGCTGTTTCAAAAAATTTTTCTATACGATTGTTGTCAAAACGACGCACATAATTTTCGGGTATTGTCCCGCTCAAGGTAAATTACTATACTTATTTAATAAATTAAATCGTTATCTCACACAAATTCTTCCGGCACAAATAATAGTAATTTTATTGTTGTTGGTGTTGTTGGTGAGATCTGCTCAATTTACGGCCCGGGTCCCGATTACATCTGGAGAGAAATTGAAAAGAACATGCCCCGGCAACTCGAAATTAAAAGATTCCAATTTTTGATACGTTCAGATAAAAATTATGTAAGATTTTTTTCTTATCGAAACCTGCAGTTTAATTGTAGTTATTTGCCTTTTGGCAGAACGGTTCAATTATTTATTCCTCCACAAGCCGAAATTAAAAAATTACATTAAACAATTAACTTCATGAAAAAATAAACTCCTGTTGCGTGATTCATGGCGAATGAACCGGGACTGTGGTCTGGAAAAATTATCGATAAACTTTTTTTTCGATTAAAATAAAACGGAAAACTTTCCGCGCCCCTAAACTGTATTGCAATTTCTAATTTCAGCCTGTGTATTAACTTTACTAACGATGGGAACGTTCGTTAATTACGGAATATTAATTGACTCATCATTATTTGTGTCCTTATTTCATTTACTGTAACGCACATACCTCTGAATATGTACACCAAAATGCGGGCCATCGCACTGAAATACATGACAATAACAACGAAAATATTGTAGTATAGGAAATTACTTTTCAACAAAGTTTTCTCTTCTAGTCAGTACATTTTCTCGAAACAATATTCTGAAAATTTTATGTCATCTTTATCGACCAATTCTTGTAACTCTTCCAAAATAACTATGTATTTATTTGTAGTTGCAATCAACTCGAAAGGCTGAAATTTTCTTGTTTGGGAACTAGTCAGAAAAAAAGCCAAACAAATAGAGCACATGCAGTTAAAGCCCAATTGTCTAATTGTAGAAAACCCAATAACACTCTTGTGGCATCCTAATGAAACAAGACTTTATTTTTTCTATTTGCAGCCTTTTTCTATGGTAGTGCGCAGCTCAGCTGATAAAAGAATTAACTCAGTGCAAATTGAGGGTTCATTATAAAATTTTTCATGAAACCTAAACTTCAATTCGATGAAGAGCTTTCATATTATTAAAAAGAAAAAAATAAGATATTAGGTCATTTTATATTTTTCACGCTAAAATAACTGAAAATTATTTGGAAGAATATTAAAAAACAATAAGTTGGCCTCTCATAACTTTGAGTTACGACTCGAAGTCGTAATTCAAAGTTACGAAATGTTCTCTAGAGGCCTTCAAATTTTCTAAATTCAATTTCAGATCAAATCAGGATATAATTTACGACTAAATTATGCGGCATGAGCTAATTAAGGTCAAAATATTGGAGCAACAAGCTCAAAGTGCCAAATAAAGAACTTTTTATTATATGATAGCGAAATAATCGGATCTCGAAATAATCTTGGTGGGCATTTATACAGGGAGTTCCCCGAGGTCATGTCAATCCCGAAGAAAGTATTTTCTTGGCACATTTTATATTTGATGGTAGTTTTAAGGCAGTATTTTCTAGATCGATAGAGAATTGAAGCTTCACTTGAGTTGAAGGAAATTATGGTCGATAACAAAAAATACTCAACTCTATGCTTGTCTTAAGGTGCACGATTATGTTATATTTCACGCCTCGATAGAAAATCTTATTTCTTTCAGAGGATTAATTATTGCAAATTGATTTGTACACGTGAAATTCGACAAGAAAACGATTACGTTTACGTGGAGGGTTTCCTTGGAAAAAGTAATTCATTCGTTTTTCTTCTGTCGACCTCATCTTCGAGGGGGTTAAGCTCCCTTGTCGAGAATTCGCGCCGGTCTCATGGAAGATGCTACTGTAAGCTGACCAACGATCCTCCCTAATATCTCTTTCTGTATTTATTTTCCTCTTGGATTTCCCCCTGAAATTCGAAAGGTTCGATTAATTTCCACGTACTTTCACATAATTTATCAAGCGGATTTATTAAATCTCGTTTCGGGATCGCGTTCCTTTATCACGTTTTCTTTCTTTTTGTTTGATTATTTTTTCTGTACTGTCTGTTTTTCTTCTCTAGTCAGTAAACGAATATTTCACGAAACATGAAAAAAAAGTACAACTAATTTTCTATGAACGCGCGCGGCATATTTCATCCAGGGCATGTTTACTGTCCATTATTAAAAGCTGAGTTTGGGTGGACGAAAAAATCGACGACCAGCACCATTTGGTAATGCTACATTTCTAGACAGCTTGATTTATGCTCCTCCGAAACATATAGGAAGAACGATAAATCAACAACCGAGACAAATTACTCGAACAGTGTAATCGAATATGGCCATGCCAGTCGTGTTTAGAAACTTTTCGGACCTGACGACGTCCACATATCTAGTAGAAACTATGAGTTAAATGACTAAAAACTCTCTGCAACAAAAATTGTTGTTGGTCAAAACTAATTTAACAAATGTATTTATTAGAGCAGATGTTTCATACGTTTTTTATCGGTATAATAGGCAACAAAATTGACATAGAAAAAACGCAGACAATGCGTACTGTTTACTGGATAAGAACTAATCACCATGGTTTTTCTTCATGCACGCCCCTCACGCCATTAATCACGGTCCTTTCACTGGTACCATGTTATTAATCCTTAATTTTTAAAAAGAACTTGTACTGAATAAATAAATCTTCAACGGCTACCGCTATCAATTGGCCCCAATAACAGAACTCATAATTTTACTAATGAATAAATTATTTCCAGGAAAAATCTTGTCCAGGATTCCTTAGAGACAGAAAAAAAGATTTTTTTATTTATTAATATACCGAAGAAGTCGGTGGGAAACTATCGTAACAAAAGCAATGTGAATTTGGGTGAATTATTTATGAACCTTCGGACGGATTGTACTTTCGAAAAGTCTTTCTCACATATTCTGTGAGCGCTTTGTCCATAGCTCTAGTCAAACTTTTAAATGGGCTATACCGTAATAGATTAAAGACACACGCAGACATTTTTTAACATAAGAAAAATGTCCATTAAAGCTTTGTGGATAATGTGGCTCTTTATACTTACTGACGGGTGGGTTTCTCGCCTAATTGACTGTTGTACTTTTTCGTTTAACTTTCTACATTTGCATTTAATTGTTGATTTTCTGAAATGTATGTTGCTTTTGAGCTTTGAGCTAGTGGCAATTGCTAATATACATAGAAATTTTCTGTTATTTCAATGTTTAAAACTTGTTAATTTGGAAAAATTCACTGTTTTGCAAATATCGCTGTTCGTCTTGAAATGAAACTTAATGAAGAGTGGTTTAAAGCAGAAAATAAGGAAGAATGAAAATTTATTCATACACGGTGTATTGAAAGTAAACATTGTTCGTGTGAGGTCGTGCCATTTAAATAATTGTATTACATTTGCTGGGCGAACAAGAAAGAGAGAGAGAGATAGAGCGCGCGCGCGCAATCATCGTCACCGATCTCGGGGCTCTAACGTTCACTTAAAATTTTTTTCTCGACCAACGATCGCCTTCAGTTGGACCACGAACCGGTTCATCTAACTGATAATTTCGTTAAAAAGTTCAATTAAATCGTGTATAAATGAACATAATCGGTCGCACAAAACTGGTAGCTTAGAAAATAACATAAATTACGCGGTCTATCGGCCGTGCCATCGAGCCTGTCGCGCTGACAGTGGTTCGATTGAGCTCGAAACTGCGAATTTATTTAAATGGCATGTCTTTTAACATGGGCGAACTGGTCTTTACCACACGATGATGTTCATTAATCCCGAAATAAAAAGACTAACGCGTTGTTTCAACTCCGACAATCACTAATGTCCCTCTCGTCTTTTGAAACGAGTGGGAAAAATGCTAATTCCAAGAAGGCTCGACTGGGAATATTTTCTTTGTCGTGTTTCATTTTTACGATATTTTCTTTCCGGTGATATATTAACGTTGTTGACGTCGCATTCAATCTCATTGTTATCAATTATTAATGCCCTTTTTTCTTCATTAAAAAAAACTACAGCTTTCTAATTATTTATTAAACTTAATGGCCCTTAATGAGCGATAAATCCTTATCCAGTAAAGTACGGAAATTTATTGGTCACAGATAAGCATCATGAGCAACTTTTGTAGACTTAATCCAACAATTTAAATATTTTCCGCTTCAATTACAGGTGCATCAAATTTATCAGACGAAAAGGGTGGTGTTTTTTTCGCCCCCAGGGAAGTTTATCTAAAAGTTCGGTCTGAGTGAACCCTTTGGTGTCAAAACTGCCGTACCGCTTACGGCGTTATCTTGCCCTGATAAGCACCCCTTAAAATGGCTTAATTACTACGAGGAATAGGCAGTATATTCTAGATCTAATGACAGTGAATTTATCACTTGTGTTTAGGAGGAGCACTAGGAAACCGTGGTCGCGTATTCCTCAGAGACACACAACGTGTCGTTCTTATCTGATTGCCTCCTACAACTATTTCAAATTACAATTTTAAAGTTAATTGCACTATAAATCCTTTCAAAGTGGGAAAAATCGAAGAGGAACTGGAGAGGAATGACACAAAAAGTTTTGATCGACGTTAATTGTCAGGCTCATCAAAGAAATTATGGTATCTTTCTCTCGAAAGCGGCCATTATAAATTACGGTCGTTCGTGAGACATTGAAAAAAACTTTGACTGATCGTGTGTCGTTTCGTGATTCGCGCCAACTCTTTGTTTGAACGCTGTATTAATTTGGATAATTTTATGAAACCAAACAGTTTAAAATACCGTCGAGGCACAGCAGCAGCAGCAGCAGCAGCAGCAACAACCCCAAAACGATCGCTCAGTTTTTAATGAATCGTTGAACAAACGAAATTTTTCATTCGTTATCTTTGCACTGCAATTCCGACAGTTTATGAAAGCTCATCGTATTTCCGGCGGTCGGGTAGGTATTTGCTTAAAATTAAATTTTCGACTTTAAACAATCGCTCCTGAATTGTTCGAATGTCGAAATACCGGCAAGGAAGGGCTTAACTACATTTTTCTACCTGCCTAATTTCTGTTTAGTTGATTTTTATTGAAAAAAAAGCGCTTGCTCCTTATAAATCCCTTGACTATAAGCTGATTTGTAGATTTCAAATCCAAGCGTATAATTATTTTTTTATCCTTGTGGTTTACCTGATGCCTACCTGAAACTCCATTGCCGCTTAAACATTGAAAACGTGTCTGAATTCTAGCTGAAACTACAACTAGAAATAGCCAGGCTGGTTTTATATGAAAAACAAAGATATTTTTCCCAAACGCATAAATCACCCGAACGTCTCAATTGACATTTTTATGACGGCTCTCAATCTAGATCCAATAATAAAGACGTCTAGGTGGAAATAATTACGATAAAAGGGCAAAAACTCATTCCAATAATTCAACTCGGATAAAACCGCATTAAGGTTTTTTTCTGAGAAACAAGCGGCGTTTGGTCATTTAGCGCACATTCCCGCTCACAGACGTAAAAAGAAAATTAATTAGCACTTTGCTCGCCCTCCATATGGCGTGTCGATGGGGGTTTTTACGTCTTCGTCCCCGGTAAAACTCGTCAAATACGCATTTAAGTCCACGGCTATTGCTGTCCAGGGATTTAGTAATCTCTTTTGGAAAAAAGACAGTAAGGGTGATTTACTAGAAACAAGGAGATGTAAGGAAAAAATCTCGCCTTAGAAGTTATTGTATCTACCTACAAAAAGGAAGATTCCATTTATTTTATAACATTGTTTATATAAAATGAACATTTTCCTCCCTTGCTAGTGTTAATCTTGGATAAAAGTCTGTCTGTACACAGAAAATTGATCGTTTGAAGGTCATAAAACTGACATTGAAGCTGCAAATTTAATGTTAATGCTCGTACTACGAATTTATCATTAAAGCCCACGTCTTATCCCAGACACGTCTTCATTATGCAAGATGGCTGCGCCTTTTTAAGGAGCTCTTTAGTAAAATATCCGATAAAATCTTCGGCGAAAGTATGTCGGACCATAATTACCAATTTAATGAGTGTATGTGGTCTTGTCGCCAGAAAATTATGCCGTTTAGTTGAGAGAATTATTGCTCATTCGCTTTCTCAATTAATCACTTCGTTCCATTGAAATGTTTCTGGAAAAAATGCGAATCAGAATTTATCCTATCCGAAAAAAATTGTACGATGTTGAACAAATAAGTCTTTGTACGTGTTCGGGCGGCAGAACTGCAAAGTGGCTGCCCAAGTCCGGTAAATGGCTCGTAACCAATGGACTCGTCCTATTTTTAGGAGAAGCAAGATGTTTGGCAAGAATTCTGGAAGAGCGAACTGGCCCCATTTCTTTTATGCATTTTAACATTTCAGCAGAGACCGGAACGATCTTTATTAGGTTCCATTTTAGTAGTTTGCACTAAAGTTTTTTCCTTAACGACTTAATTTAACTTGAAACGACAACCTCTCAAGGACAAATGTTATAGCTTACCTGTAAAGTGTATTATAAAGGAAATTATAGTTTCCCTTATAAGGTTTTTATTGTAGTTCCCATTATGCCCGGTGTTACGTCTTGTTACTTAATTAACTGAAATGGTTGGCAATTAAAAGGAATTCTTTCGTAAATAGCCGAGTTGTAAAACACGTTGTAGAAGGGATATGGTCAATAAAATTTCTTTTTCTTGCGCGACTGTGACCATCTGTTTAGTCGTGTGTACTGTTTTAGGACATGAGGAAATGAGGGTGCGATATGTAAAGTGGGTCGTTGCGAAGGGAAACTTTCCTGTTCTCCTGAAAAACCCTGTCGGGAATACTGAAAAAGACATAAAAAATATTTTGCAGTCCGTGTATTTTATAACGGCGTAAGCGAAGCGAAATCGCTTTATGGCCAGGTTACATGCAAACTTTCTCTGTTAGGGCATGTTTCCTTTTTTTGGCTTTTTTTTTCTCTGAAATTCGACATTGTCACGGTAAAACATCGTCGTTGATTTCATTATTGAGTTATTTTAATTTTAATTAAGTGACAAAATTTTAAGCGCCTCCCCTTTAGTTCATTCAGCAGGATATCATTCCAAATATTTTTCGACTTAAAAATGTTCAAGGCTCAAGACCCTAATTGGGAAAATTCTTATATTAGCCGAACGACGACGAAGATGACTTTGGCTTTAAAATTTTTAACGGGCCTTTAGAGTAAAATTTAATTAGGGAACCGTGACGTTGCTTTTTTTCCAAATTGTTTTTTTCCTCTAGAAGAATGTTAAAGAAAGCCGACGGTTATTTTCGGTAATCATTATTAAATGGGTGAGCCCGATATGTGTGATGTGGCGTTTGATGATACGCGGGGTACGATTCAATTTACCTATTATTTTTTCACGTGTCGGTTAATGGAATCGGGCCCCAATTTGATCAAGACGGTTTTCAACATTGAAAAGGGAACGATTTCAAGCTTTAATCGATGGCTAAAATGGCTAGATGAATAAGGACCTCACATAACGAGACCGATGAACAAAAAAAAACTTGTTTTACCTTTTTAGTTTCACTCCTTATCCGTTGCCTAAATTAAAAAAAAAACTAATTTTTCATTGAAAGGAAATTCGGTAAAAGTCTCCTTAGCATTGACAAATCGTCTGATATTTTCAGAGATAAATAAGGGATCGTTAATGTATACTATTTTGGGAACCGTCTAAAAGAAAGCTGTAAAAATCTTTTATTCGGTTTTAACCATTAAGTTTATTGGACTGACGTTATATCCTTTAATTTCCTTATTCTCATAAAAAGAGTTTTATTGTCACGACATTACCTGTTCTAACACTCAAGATTTTTATCGTTGTGGCCATCAACATTTCAAGATTTTTATTAATTGTTTCAGGACCGACATGTTAAAGATTCCCCAGGAAGTGCCATGGATCGAGAACCCGAAGTAGATCCCAGTCAGGACTATGAACTTTTGCTTGGTTATGAAAACAGCACGCATACAGTGTTGCGGTTCAGAAGACGATTAGATACGTGCGATCACCACGATATTCCTATTACGGTAAGTTCGTCTCTACAATTCAATTAAAGACGTTTTAACAATAATTTTCCTAACCTCCTCCTGCACGTCTGTTGAATAATGATTTACTGGCCGACTACCCGAAACGAGATTTAATACCTGCCAGGTTGCACTTGTAATTAAAGGTTCGGAAGGATAATTATTACTACGTCTCATCGATAGATTTATTACGGTTTAGATTATTTATTTATGTATCGCATACCTGGCATCGGTTTGAAAACTTTTCTTTTTTCTCGGGTTCTCTTTCACGGCTAAAAATGGCCTAAAAATTTTCTGTAGCCAACTGAGAAAGTTCGAAATTCTGTTAAGACGATAAGGCGAAAACTTTTCGATAAAGTGTAGAGCGAAGAAATAACTTGATTAATATCTTGGCAAAAGTTTAAACGTGAAATTTGCAATTTTAAATCTCTCCT
Source organism: Hypothenemus hampei (assembly GCA_013372445.1). Lineage (NCBI taxonomy): Eukaryota > Metazoa > Arthropoda > Insecta > Coleoptera > Curculionidae > Hypothenemus > Hypothenemus hampei. The sequence continues at coordinate 759,461 of JABRWK010000032.1, read as the reverse complement.
CCTCCCTGGGAGCCTGAAGGATGAATCCGAGCGAAAAATATCACCGGTCGCATAATTAAAGAACGATTCAATCGAGAATCGAGATAAAGTTATTACTCGTTACATCGAATGGATAAAATGCAACTAAACACACGAAGCCATTGTTTCAAGTTTCAATGGTTCGGATCCTGAAAAAGGCAAACGCGAAGATTGATCCAATAAGTGAACGACTGCTGTCACGATTCTCACCATTTAAATTCAGCTCGTATGTAAAACATTTTAAATCTTGAAACACAATAGTTCAACGTTTCGTTGCCTTGTCCATTTTCAAATTTACATAAGTACCTACTGTCTTATTTTTATCTGGAGACCTGCAATCACAGACGTTGACATTATTTTAATGAACTGCTTTCATTATTCAACAGTATTGGAATGTTTTCATTTCTTCCATATATCTGGGCTACTAGAAATCCTCATTAAACCGGTAATCGTTATTACGGTTGATTGCTAGGCCAATTACTTAGTGAAAATGGCATTTGGCTCTACAAACCAGATGGTAATCTGATAAGAGAGCAAATATATTTTCAAGTTCATTAAAATACTCGATATACATGCAAATTCCTTTATCGGCAATAAGTTTTACTTGACATTTTGTGCCCATATTATAGAATCCGTTTAATTTTATGATAGATTTAATTTCTTCCATTATTATTATTAATATCAATATTTAATTGGTTTTCTTTGCTGTTGTAATGAGAAATAACGAGAAATTTCAAGAGCAATCGAGAGATAAACCGTTCGAAAGGTAGACGTACTTGAGATGTCAGCTAATAGAAGACAATAATGTGAAGTAATGCAAAAAATGTCTGATCCATTATGGAGAAGATGAAATTCCGCCCTGCAAATAGAAAACTTAATCTTAAGAAAAAATAAAAAGACTACATATGATCTGTCCTGTTCTATGCAATGAAAGCTCAAAAGCCTAAAAGTTCATAGCACTAACAAACCAGAAGCATTCAAGTTGAAAGTCCTATCGATATTTGACATGACATACACGGAAATTTTAAGAAAAGCATACGGGACAGAAAATGGCATATATCGAAAATAAAACACGATATTTTATATTACATGTGGGACTAAATAGAAGGAGAGCGATTGGACGGCTTTAAGTGTCTTGACTGAGAAACGTTTGCAGATGGACAGGTGGAGTACAACAGTTATTCCGAAGCTATTCCAAAACGGTCTTCAACTTAATAGAGAACTATATCGATTGACATCTAAATTTGTCAGCACACAGTAGCCGACAGTGCTTTACTGGGGTTTAGAGTATTTCAGACGACGTCTAACAATGACAACAAAGGAAGTTACAATAGAATTTTTAATTGACCAGTCTAAATTCCCGATCTAACTCCATTTGAAAATGTTTTCAATTAACTAAGAATTATATTTTTCAATGGGATATATTTTTCGTTATTTTCGTTACTCTTTTATTGTAAATTTAACAGTCTAAATAAAATTTATGAAAGACCATGTGTGAAATAAATTGTTGGGTTTTCGTTCGAAGCCATCGGGTAATTTGTGGTTGCCGCTCGGAGAAATGCTGTTAGAGATATGTAAATTATGGGTTTCATATATTTTATTCTACTTAATTTAGTTTTAATGACCACCAGTTTCGACCTGATTTTTACATTGTTCACATTTGTTTTGTTGGATCTAAACTGAATTTTTCAGGCCTAAAACACACATCTATAAAGGTTTTACGATTCGTAACAATGGACAAACATTTAAGGAATCTGGTATCGTCCACCGTCCACGAACCAAGCTTCTGCTCTGTTGCTTTTCGAATTCTTTGGCCGTCAATTTCGTGATTTATGACGTTGCCGAACGTTTAGTTTTGTGGCCACGCTAATTGCCGAGTTTACTATTCCGTTAATTGCTTTCACCTAAATTGGAAACGTCCGAGAAAAAACTTTTTGAAGGCAACTTTAATTATGAGTAACTCCGATGATGAGCCCCTTTGTTCTAGCTCGATTCAAATTAAATTGTTAACTAACATATTTGTCGCAAGAGAGGCCGGAATGCCGGTGTTGTGGGAAAACGTCGAAGAACATACCTCAAGTGGATGACTGGGCGTTATTTTCGTTTAATAAGCAAATATAAAGTTTTTAACTATAAAATATAATTGCGAAGAATCTCGTATTTACTGTAACTAACCGATTTATTCCTTGACAAGCAGGAAAATGCGATGCCGCTTCGACGTATTCCAGCAAATAGAAAATCAATTACCCGAACTGGTTCGGCCAGAAATAGATGCTTTTCTTTGTACGAGTTCAAGATCGTAGTAATGGGAACCGATATCGATTCGCTCCTTCCTACTGAAATAAGGTCGTGTCTTTTTTTTTCCTTCTTTTTCTTTTAACCATGGCGTCGATAATATCACAGAAATAAATCGCTAATAAAAGTCTTCGTATGAATCTTGTCGGAAGCGCAATGGGTCGCTCAACCAGACGCCTCTCGACATTTTCCCATGAATTCTAATTGCATGGATTCAACCGTTATCATGCGTTTTATTTGCTTAATTATTTCTATAAAAGGCCACGTCTACTTGGTTGAAATGCGTATTTGGTTAACACTGGAACTGATTAAAATAGAATACAATTAACGTTGTTAATAAGGATTAATTGAAGTTCACATCTGAAACGATTATTTTATTGTCATCTTTTTTCCAGAAGCAGGGATTTTCTGCAAACGTCTTCGTTTAAGAAGATTTAAGATTCGAGGATTTCAGATGTCACGGCTCGAAATATAGGTTGCTGCACGTTTATTTCGTACAAAAATGAATAACACAATAGTTAGAAGGCGAAAATAAAAGGAACATATATATCTATATATACATACATATACATATATATACATATTGCAATTTTAAGTAAACTTAGCGCCTGTTTCAAGTCGCAAATCTGAAACAACGAAGGAAATGTTTCTGAATAATTAACGGATCCTCCTTTATCTTGATGTCACGCGTTTTCCTTTCAGGAATTCGACGAATAAATAACGAAAGGTTGATTTAAATGTTAAATATTTCCCTATTGGAACAAAGATTTTTTCTTTTTCATTGTAATAATCAGGGGATATACATGTTTCTCAATAAATAATCGTTTCTTCATAGTGGGTGGAAAAGAAGGTGGAATACGCGAGAATATGAATATTAAAAATCCCATTACGATAATACACCGATATACAGCTTGCTTGTTCAAATTTCCTTTATAATAGAAAAAATAACAATGAATTATTAAATATACAATACTCCTCGATAGTGTAATAACAGCCTACGCAACTTCTTCGGTTCATAAATTGCTCGTTTTGTTCGTCTTATTTCTGGTTTCTCGTCCGGTTTCTCGAGTACTATACGTTAACTATTTATTAGAACATTCATCTCATTTCTCATACGGGGATCTCGAAATTGAACATGCCTGGTAAAACAAAAGTTGCAAATTTAAATGCCTCTCTATCTCTTCTCCCATTTTTCCCTAATAACCTAAACTTTACATCATAATTCATCATTAACTAACGGACAAGATTACCGAGAAAAGATAAATGCGGCAAGTTGAAGGCTGTCAGATCAACTTTGAGAAATAGGCAAGGCTATTAGCAAAATATGGAAAGGGTCCACTTAGAAAATTTTCTGGTCGAAAGAAACAAGCGAATTCGACATTTACGACTGACGAAGCTTAAACTACCACCGAAAATTCCTTTGCCCTTTCGTGACTTGCAGATAACGAAAAGAAACAGGGATTAAGGGGGGAAACATTCGATTTCACAAGAACGACTGACACTTTAATGGGAAGAGGCGTTTTAACAGCCAAAACATATGGACTTTAAATTTCGTTTTAAGTTAACTCCTGTAATTTTTTTCTTTGCAGAACGATACTATGCGTATAGTGTGGGCGTTCCACAAAGACGAACCCGTTGGCGGTGCCGTGGGGCCAAAGTCATTACCTCGCTATGAATTGGCTAATAGAGGCGCGCAAAGCCTTTATTTGGTGCAAAGAGCCGACCAATGTGCACCGAGTCCCGAGGAAACTGCCCGGGTGTGGGAATTGAGAAATCCTGCTGTGGAACCACCGTCTATACCAGGCGACACACTTTATTGGTGCCGAGTATTCCGAATACCTTCCAGCATTACTAGGAAACATCATTTAATTCGAGTAAGTAGTTCTTACAGTCGAGTAGTTAAATTTGCTAAATTTAAATTGAAACAATGTCGTTAGACTGTCAGATAACGGGACCCTTTTTCCAAAGTTTTAACTCTGCAACCTGAAACGTCACATTAAATGTCTGTCGACTCTACAACAAAGTTTTGTGTATCTCTCCGGAGGAGATGTTTGAACATTTCTAAAGAATTCGTCACGATAAACAGATCGCATTGAAAGTTTTCTGCGTAGCGAAGAAGAAAAATATTTCACTGGCTTTAATTAAACAAAAACGTTTTGTGGAAAACGTAAATACGAATCGTTTATTTTCTAACTCGAACGAAAATAACACTTATTTATTTAATGGGCTTACCTTGGAACAAAGTTGAGCCGTCGGGCGCGCGAATTAACATTCTATTTTTCGTTATTATTTGTTTTAAATAAACTTCTATGCCTGTGCGGAGGTTCGCTCGAAAAATCCCTTTTTCGAATTCCTATTCTGTTACCTTAACTTGATACAAAGGAGTTCACCGGGGCAATCTTCTGATTAAAGGCGAATTTCTTTGTGAAAATTGGACCTAAAGAGGAAATTTTAGACGAAAAAAAAACCAGAAGGTATTATACTTAGTATTCAGTAGATGTTGCGCTCGGAAACCTAAAAGTACAGATTTTCCTTGGCACACGGTGCTCATTCAATTTGAAACACCCCTGTGAGAAATGCAAAGATTTTCTTCACTCGTCATACCTCTGCGAAGGCCCGAAAGAATGGAATGTAAATTTGTCAGGTTTGGATCTTCCGGGACGCGTTTTCTTTTAAGTATATGTAAGTATCTGCCTATGTAGCTTGTATTTCTAAAAAGAGAGAAAAAAAGTTGAAAATAGTGTATTATTTTTACATATTGTGCGACACAATTCTGTACTATGGGAAAATTAAAGTTTGACGAAGCAATTCGATGGCTGACACAAGCAAGTAAAAGCAAAATAAATTCATTGGATTCGAATCCCTCTGAAGTGGAGTACGATAAAAGAACCGAATTTCAAAAAGGGCATAAAAACCAAATGAAGATTAATGATCGCGATCTGGTGTATCCATAAAATTTGAAAAAGTTATAAAGGCAAATCGCGGCTTCATTCTACCCTATGGAACGCAACATAATTCCCGGTTTCAAGCTTAATGACTGACTGAATAACCTCGCGTTTAATCTGGATAAGCTCAGGTAATGTTGGTCTGACAGAAAAAATCCCCCTCCCGCATCCGAAACAAAACCATTGTCACTTGTTTTACACTAGGGAGGCCTGAATAAACACACGTATCGCATTTTCCAGAAATTTAAATAAACTAATTGAATAGTAGTAATGTCCATTTGCATAAATTTACACTTTGTCGAAATGGAGAAATCGCGTAATTGTGTTAATTTTGAATGAATAATCACCAGAAAATGTTAATATAGACATTTTTGGGAAATTTATTAGGTCAACTAAATAAAGTAGGTTTAACAATTCTAGGTGAGCTCATAACAACAATTACGCAATACTATTCACCACTTGTTTTTTCTAAACGACTACTACCTACTTTCAATTTGTGGGAATTTCTGGAAATTTTCGGATGAAATGAAGCAAATTCTAGTAAGTTTTGAACCGCAACTTCAAACATTTGAAAGTTTCACTGTGAGACCTTTTGAAGTTTCATCATTTGGCATTGCCTCTTCCATTTCCATCATTTTTCTGGTGTACAGCGACTATCACCAAACTTTTTTATGATTTGTTTTTGTCAAGATGGGTGTTTTAAAAATTTGACTTCCAACTCTGTCGAGAAAAACGCTTAAAAGTTGCACAAGAAAATTTAGAAAATCAACAATACTACATTAACTCGACTTGTAGTGGATATGATAATGAAATTTGAACAATTGATTGCGCCATTGCGCCACTATTACTTTTACCATAATTGCTACATTCGAAACTTTTCAGAGTAGCCCTAATGCAACACCACTTAAACATGCATTAACTTGTGTTACGCCAATGATTAATAATCGTTAATATTTTTGTTAAAGTAAAGTATGTAATTTATTTGTTTAGGGTTCATTGACTATATTAAACATTGTTGTTCTTCCATATATCCGTTAATAAACCATGACCTGCGATATTGCACAATAACGTTATTACATTAACAATATTTTACATAATAATCATGTGCCTCGGTCTTGTTAAAGTATCGGATGGGAATGTGTATACATCTAATCAAAAAGCCATTAATTAATGTCGGAAATGCATCGCAAATATTAAAATGTTGATGTAGTCGATGACAAAGCTGGTAACTTAATCAGTATTCCACATTAATTTCGTCCGTTTCGACTGATATTAAAATATACGTGAACTGTAATTATAAACGATGTTATTAAATAAAATTTCCATCGCTCTAATTGGGAAGCATTTAGAACAGTAACGAAATTCGTTTTCAAAAGAGCCAAACGATTTCTACCCCACACCATCGCTAATAAATACATTTATATGATTTTCAAGTGGCGGAAACATTTAAACAAATAAGCTTTATGCGTTGAAAGACCAGCACCATTAAGACATTTTCGCTGTTATATTAAAAGTCACTAGACAGACATTCTGCCGCTTAAACGAGCTTTGAGCGCACTGTTGCAACCCCGTTACGGGACATTAGCCAGATTAAATACACCACTATTTGTTTTAGTTACTCCGCTTGCATTATTAAGCTAATAATTTTAATACTTTGTAAACATTTAGAGTGGGTTTGCCTCATTAGCTCTTTACGATGGCACGTATTATTCACTTATGAAGGAGAAATTGATATAAAACTTCGAACAATTAGTCTCGGAATTTTTTTTATAATTAATATGACGCCGGCTTACTTCCGCTATGACTTCATCTCATCTACAATTAGACTCTTAAGCTTTATAAAGTTGTTCAGCCACATATGACCGAAAGCAATTCGAAACTGGTTTTAACAACTTCCATTCCTTTGCGCGCCCAGCTAGGCTCGAACTTTTCGACACAACTTTCCACTTACAACGTTCCATTTTTAATGCGCATGGTTATTTTTAAAATGATATGCCTGGTCTGGTTATTTCAAACTTTCCACTAATGACCGAGTTGCATTTAAGTTTATTCCTCTTATCTAATAGTTTTTTCTTGTTTGTTTCAGTATGAACCACTACAAAGTGTCAGTGGGACGAACGGGCTGCAACATGTGGTTCTATACGAGTGTCAAGACAATCCTTTGGTTGAAAAACTATCCGACACACCTGGAAGGCAATGTCACGAGTCGCATTCACAACCTTTTCTTTGTAATACTGTTGTAGCTAGTTGGGCCAAAGGTTCTGAAGGATTCAGTTTTCCACCCGAAGCTGGATATCCATTGGATTCAACCAATAAGTAAAAAAAAAAATCCAAACTTTCTTTAAACAATTTCTTATTGGAATTTAATTAATTACAGATATTATCTTATGGAAACTCACTATACAGTGCCAATGGATGGTAACGTGGGGTCTATTGATGGTTCAGGCTTAAGGCTCTACTACACCCCAGAACTGAGAAGACATGACGCAGGTGTAATCTCCATAGGTATGGACCCAAACTGGCGGCACATCATTCCCCCGGGTCAAAATCGTGTCGTATCTTCAGGACATTGTGTTTCGGATTGTACTCGACAAGCGTTCCCTCATTCCGGTATTAATATGTTTGCTGTTGTGATGAAAACTCATAAAATCGGGAAACAAGTGGCGTTGAAACATCTTCGAGGTAGCGTGGAATTGCCCCCGGTGGCTAGTGATGACAACGTAGATTCGGATTATCAAGAATATCGAAAACTTGGTGTGCCAGTAAGAATTCTACCTGGAGATCATTTAATTAGTGAATGCACTTACAATAGTTCGGGCCGAAGTGCAATTACTTTGGGAGGTCTTACCAGTAGAGAAGAAACGTGTTTGGTGATGGGACTGTATTATCCGCGACAAAAGTCTTTGGCCGCCTGTCATAGTTTACCGAGTTTGCCTACCGTGTTGCATTCTTTAGGAATCCAAGAACTGAGTCCGTAAGTATTTCATAACATCAATTGTTAATTGTTGTTAAAAGCATCCCGGCCTTAATACTGAAATAAATTTTAATTTAGATGAGAGTAGCCTAGTTTAACAGCAGCACGTTCCAGATTTTCCACAGAACATACAATAAATATATGTCCTTGAGAATGGCATTAGATTTTGTATTTTCAATATTGGTAATGGCTTTCACGTTTATTTTCTTAATGTGTTCGCAAATGAACAAGGCAGTATAGTAGAGTAAATTTAAATCATCAGTTGAGTTGGCGACATTGTCATGCAAAATAGGTAACCCATATTTCCTGAAAACGAATAAATTTTCGATTCGAAAACTTTCTAAAACCCATTTATGGTAGTTAAGATAGTGAAACTGAAACCGACTAGTTGAATAAAGGACAAAAGACTTGTTCTGAAACTATCTGAGCATTCCATTGTGGAATGACAATGGGAAAACTGGAAATACAATTGGGTCAAATTTATACCTAATTAGAAATGAAATTGCTGTTAAAATAATGCCTATTACCGGCCTATTTTTGTTTTGGATACTTGAGATTGCTTGGGTTAACCCGTAACCTTTTTCTTTTCCAGTGGATCAAACCCAGTTCGAATCGCAGCTCCTCCGGAATTAGCCGGAATGACATTGGAATCCAGACTAGTCTCCTACGATTGGGATAATCAGTTCCAGAGCTTTCAGGATGCTACGATGCGTGGCTCTTTTAAGCCCATGTGTTGGACGTCTCAACTGACTTTGTTGACGGTAATAAATTTATTTTCATTTTCCAACTTAACGTTTAACATAGAAAATTGTTAAAGAACAAAATGGAAAATTATTGGGGTAATTGTTCAGGTCAAAGTCTGATCAACAATTTTCGTGTTGCAATAATACCTCATTTACTCGAAAGTTTAAAATAAATTTGCGCTAACCGCTGAAGTTAGCACAAAGTTGCAGAGTCAACAGAAAAGTTAGAAAGTTCGTTTTCTACATCAATAAGTATTAGGGAGAGTTTCTTTTCTTTTTTGACTTTTTTTTTCAAATTTCTAGAAAAGTTAAATTTATACCTGGGACTTATTAAAGAAAATCCTAATATAAGATTCTTCTTTGCTATTTCAAAAGAATGTTAAATTAACCCTGAGTTTCCTTATGACATGATCGCTGAACTGAAATCATATTTTTAGTCAGTTCTGTTTATTTCTTTCGAGGAATGTTTAATTCAAAAGTGCAATATAGGAGTTTAAAGCGTCACGTCAGTGCGAAATGTAGTATTTCTTAACGTTTTCTACATTCAACAATTCCGAGAAAATTTTAATATTTTTCTGAAACGATGACATTTAATAAGCGATATTAAAATTACACCGTTACAGGCCGTTTCACTCTGATAAAAGGTTTGATTGATTCATAAAATATTTAATAAATTCGCGTTCCGAGTTCATTCTGTGTCTTTTTGTTTTGACGAATAAATATTAATATTCTCTTTTTTAATTCAGCATTTGTTGCATTGTCCGCTTATTACGATTTGTCAAAATGTTTATAGAAAAATCGTGTATTATTTCAGCTAAAAAATAAAAGGTTTTCAACTGGCGTCATTCGAGCCCTGTATGTAAAATGGCAAATAAATGATACGTCACAGTTTATAATGTTTGAACAACACGCTTGTCTGCCCCGATACCAAGTGACCGGTAAAATATACAATTTCATGACATTTAAGACATTGGTGATGGTCAACTATGACATGCAGAGATGTTAATAACCAAACTTACGTGAAATCGGTTTAATAAATTCGGTCAATTTAAAAGTGCTCTGGATACCTCAAGCAGTTTTTAGAAGAGCTCTTTAAAATTTTAAAATTGGTAATTAGAGCTTGTTAAGTTAAGGATCGTTGCTTAAAGCCGTGCCAACGAACTGTAATATGTTTATTTTGTTTGGATGGTTCCTAACACAGGCACGTCCTCGAAATATTCATTACTGCCAGTATGCATCATGAATTCAAATCATCCGTAATAATACAACCCCGCCAAAGTTTAGCAGCATCACCACCTGCCTTTATCTATTGTATAGAACATCCCCTTTTTTTAGTCGAGCGGATATTACACGACAAATGCAAGCTGACAAAGAAATCAATTAATATACGTGTGTGGTAAATGACACTATAAGCGTTTGTTACATTTTTCAGCTATTTCCTAGTGTCGTTAAGGTGTGTGTACACCAACGATAAATAGCGGCACTTTCCTCTCATCTAAAACCCATATTTTCTTCCCCTTAACATCCATCTGAACCCTCGACAGACACGTTTATTCATACGTCTTTTTTTGCGTTGTTGCAGGGGACCGACAAAGAATCCCATTACCCGAACATATCCAAGCCATACGTACGCAGCAATACCGATCAATGCAACTATCGTAAATACAGCACCGAAGGTTGGCCAGATGGAACACCGATCGCCGACTTGGAAGGTAATCATATAGAAGGTGTTACGCGCAGTAAAGTGTCGCGCAGCAGCAGTCCCGCGCACGAAGAATCGTTAGGATTGAGCAGATTTAATTCTGCACAAGAACGGACGACAATATTAAGCGAACTGTTCATAATGTTAACGTCAATTTTGTTGATTTGGTTTAATCGTTGACTGACTGATAGATTTTTATTTGTGATCGTGAATGCAAGAATGAAGCTGTTACTGTGGTGTCACGTTTCCCTATTTAGTTTACGTTTATCTGAGTCATGTCTAAACTAGTCCGTTCGGCCAGCAGGTGTATTTTGTAAGCGTGATTGTTTTAGAGAAAAAGCGGTACTGAGATTAAGACAAAACGATACTTGTTGAAGGAGGAGAAGGAGGAGCGCCTGACTCGTGACCAATTTACTCTTGAAGTTATTGCGCAATTAAAACTTGACTAATGATTGTGGGGTTAATCAGTGGGGCCATTTTAATTAACGATATAAAAACATCTCAGTCGTTGAACGTTATTAATTTTTCTTTGGCAGGAAAAGGTTCACGAGCCCAGGCTTTCATTAATTAAAAATATTCTGTTTCAGACAATAAGGAGCTTTTAACGTTTAATTGTTCATAATTTGTTATCGATTTGAATGGGACAATTTCAATAAGCCGATAATGCTAAAGCGATCAATTAATATTGCTAATTAATTTTTTCAGTTACTGCTTTTTGGATTTTGGAGTTTTAATAAAAAAAAGTAATAATTACAAAATTAAGTCAGTTTTCTCGGTGTTCTAATAACTGATTTATACCCTTCTCACGGAATTCTTGAGAAACTTACTTTTCGTTGCCATTTCCAAGAGTCAGAAAAACTTGGAAATTGCAAGACCATAAATTTCTACTATACGATGATTAAAATGCTTAAAATTCTTCATTTCTGTTACCACATTTTACGACATCAGGTCAAACATTATAACGAGGCAAAACCTGAATCAAGAACACCATGAGATATACACAACAAACACTAAAAGAATTGTGTTGTGGCAAAAACCATAGACAGCGATAACACAAAAATAAAAATTACTGAAAAAGCGATGTTTTGTCCCTATCCAGATAATATTTTGCCTAAGCTTTTTCCATGTTAAAAGTCCTTTAATAACGAGTGGCTTGGAACATTTTATGACCTTTACTGTTCCCAATTAAATCCTGCAAGTAATTTCCTGCTGAAGATAAAGTCTGTTTTGGATTATTTTCATTTGCAATTTATTTAAGGAAATAGCGGCCACATGTATTAACTCTCGGCGCTAAAATATGAATTTACTGTCGCTTTGGTGTTTTATGATAAGTATGTAGGATTCTTTAACTTTCATGTTTTCAAAAATCGGCCATAAATAGATTGAAACAACAAGTAGCGTTTTGTCGAATCGAATTTATTTAGTGGCGCAACAATGTGCCCAATAGGACAACAATACTGCCGCGTACGGTCTGTGATGAAAGTAGCTTATAAGGACTTTTGTATAAAACGAAAATTAGTGAATTTGTTTATGTCGTTGTTCTCTATTGCGGGTCTGCAAGACCGTAATCAATCGTCATCGAACAATATTGAAAAATTCACAAATGCAAATGGATAAAATGTGTATCTATATAGATTCGGGTCCCTGGACAGTGTCAGACATTAAAGCCCTTTTATAAATTTTAAATAATCGTTTAGTGATTTTTTCAAAATAGTATATTTTGCAGAAGAATTGCGGATGAGTACAATCATTCAAAACTTAGCTTTTTTGGAATATGTCTGACACGTTCCTCAAAGATAGATTATGTATACCAACTTTCTAGAATATTATATTAACGATTATTGTTCCTTTACTGTAAATTTACCTGTATATTTATTTAGTTGTACAATTCGTAGATTTCTGACTGGTGCTATTATAAGTTTTTCTTTATTGTACATTTTACCTACTGTATTTTTATTTATTATTTGTGCTGTTGAACTGACAATGAAATCCTTTGTACAGTGTAGATATCTTGTGTAATATATTTTATAAATAAATCTCAGTAATGTCTAGAAGTAAAATTTATTTTTAGTTTTATTTTGTCCAAGAATCACGCTCACTATTGAAATATACTGGTGCAAAGGTACGTTTACACCACGTAATTATTAAAACATGTCAATATAATCAATTTAGAATGGCCGACAGAAAGACACCACGTAAAAATTCGCATATGCATCGGGTATAATGAGAAGAAAAGGGATAAAAACGTTCGAATGCAATTACGGGCAGTGATTTATTGTTCGGCGTTCTCTTCGGCATTTCTTTGCCAGTCTTTTACGTTCGAAAACTCTAGAGAATATAACGCTGCATGGCAGCGGGTGGTCTCGTATATAGACTTGCATATGCTTTTATATGTTTTTTGTTTTTAAATTGTAATCCTTTATTAACCAATTGAGTAGTACGTTGTTGTTCAATTTTGCAGATTTGATTCATTAAAAGTTACCAAAGGAAATTAAACAAAGCTAAGGTTCTCATAATGTTTAATTTTACCCTGTAGGTATTGCCGCAATTTCCTCATATTTTGTCAAAGTGATCGAACCTAGAACGTTAATTTGCTGCCGAAAACAGCTAATAACGTAAACTTCCGAACTAAGCGAGCACTCTGGCTTTGTTCAAACTAAATTCTTCATCAATATTTCACTGTGGATAAACCAAAAATACATTATTACACTCCAGAGAGAAAAATCCAATCAAAAGAATGGATTTCATCCGACGAATGTACACATAAGAAGGTAAAAAACATTTTCTCGGCTATTAATTTTTTTTCAGAATTCCAAAGGCATAATTTTTATTAGCTACTTGGGGTTGGAAAAACTAATAACTAAACGACATGCTGTAGTGCTGGCACGTTTCGATACCAAATTAAGAGTGTTGTCCAATGATGATAACATACCTGTATAAAATAACGGTACGACAATGTTGGTTGAATAGAACATTATAAATAGTTTCCTCATCCTTCGGATTCAACGAATCTGGTTCATAGTGGCTACTTTTTGTTGCGAAATCTAAAAAAAGTCTTATTTCAAACATATTTAGAATGAATCAAGTTGCCCTTGTACGGAAAGTATTTATGAAAATTGAAAATTTTAATATTTCCAACAGTAAAATGATATCTTGGAATTTTTTATAGCATATCGATTGTTAAAAAATTCCTGTTTTTTAATTTGTTACGTCTTAGGATTATTTTTTTTAATGAAATTTGAAACCGCATAAAAGTATCATATGTTTATGTAGATGCTCGGTTGATTTCACATTAAAGCCATGAAAATTCCATTTTTATCTTTTAAGTTTATTTCAAAATATAGTTACTTGCATTTTTGTTATAATTAAACATAAAAATTTTTGAAATGACAAACATTGTATATATTAACTTCTCATACAATGATATAGGATGAATCGCTCTGATTGCGTGCGAATCAAATATTGACAAGCTTTCTCTCTCTCATAGACCTGACATAGTCAAACGCAAGCAAAATCAGCAGCACAATTAAGCGCTGTTTTAACTAAAAAGGGAATGACTAAGTTCTCGTAATGAGTGGCCCTAATTGGACCTGTTTTAACAATTTCAGCAATAAAAGCTCATTTTTCCTCTATAAAAAGCTCATAAATGAAACAATAGAAAAAAAAACGTTTTTTTATCCTTTATTTTCATTTTAAATCCTTTTAAAACGGCCGTTTTTATCTTTCCAAAGATTGTCGGATTTATGTTTTGAGGCGTTTACGAATCGCGTAATTCAGAGTAATACGCCAATTCACCGTGCTATATACCGTAATTCCGGGCCATCCTTCAACGACCTTGGCAAGGCGTAGCTAGGGAAAGTTGGATGGTACCCGGAACCGGGGGACTTACCTTTATCGGTCGGTCTGCGTGAAGGAAAACCACTATAAAACCCGACAGCGAAGTCGTTAAAACCTGTGGGGCACCAGGCACACCCCANAAACTGTAATAAGAGTACATTAAATTATATGAATTGTACGACACTTAATGTCCGCAAGTATTGACTTTTTATTAATTTTTAATATTTTTCTTTGTAATAAAATTTCATTCAAAAATTAATTAACTTTTTTTTTGAATACATCGTATATTATTTTTTGAAAATGTTAAATTCAAGCATCACTTATTTTTTTAAATGGTCGAAGTAATGGACCTGGAAAAAGCGTTATGTAATTTTTTAACGCAAACGTTAATTGACACTCTATTTTCATATTCGCTGAATAATATTATTTTGAAGTGAAAATGTACTCTACAATAAATATTTGAAACAAAAATAGGAAACAATTCAAAAGACGAAAAATATAAAAACCATTTCGTGATATGTCATGTATAAAAGTGCTCTTAAAATTTAATATGTGAAATTATGTGAATATTTTTAATAAATATTTTAAATAAATGCGCAGGTTTCATAATGGCGACATACCGTTCACGATTTCCACGTACCCTTGTCCCTTCTTTAATATTTTTATTATTCCTATTCTTTTTTTATGATAACCTATATTCTCTTTCAGCTGCTATCTATTTAAAGATCTGACAGTATATCAAGAATGATTATCATTTTCTTCATTTTTGTGACATTCTATTTTTTTCTTTTGTATTTTTCTTAATTTCTCGTCCCTTAAATATATTTTTGTCAGGTTCACTAAACAGCTCTATCTGAATATTTACTTTGAAGGAGTTCTTGGTTCATTGTCTTTTTAATCTTTAAATCCATCAGATAAACATTTTTTAACTTCATCAAATTTCAATGTGACACTTAGATTATTGTTACTTCTTCAACATAATTTTTTATCATGAAATTGGTATAATCTTGTCAATACTGTTTTTTTAATGGTGTTTGGGAAAAACTCCGTATTCTTTCGAATAAATTTCAAATACTACCTTTTGCCGCCTTTTCGAGGTACCTCGATCTTAATGGTATTGAGCATGTCCGCTATCCGCTATATACGGCAATAGATTCGTATGAAACACCTCCAGCAACTCGTCACCAATTAAAGCCTTATTGCTTCAACATTGGACAGGTTGTGCCTAACAATTTCGGAGAAAGCGTGCAGAGGCGTTGCCGTGCAGTCATTAAAGTTCGTGGTTTCCGAGATATGTTTGTGCCTTTTAATTTTCAAAAAATCATAGAATTGCTCAGAATGTCTGTCAATGTGGAAAAACATATAATAACTTTTTATATTTTTAAGCCACGTTTGCAAAAGATGCAGTTTTGAAATATTAAAAATAAAACGATTTTTGGTGTGGGAATTTATTCCTTTCAATAATCGCCATCGGGCATTTTTCTATAAATTATGGTTCAGGCATTAAAGCTTTGCCGCTCCATAATCGGCCGCAAAACGGAGTCCTTATTTTAAGCTTTTA
This sequence comes from Hypothenemus hampei, assembly GCA_013372445.1. Classification (NCBI taxonomy): domain Eukaryota; kingdom Metazoa; phylum Arthropoda; class Insecta; order Coleoptera; family Curculionidae; genus Hypothenemus; species Hypothenemus hampei. The sequence continues at coordinate 743,386 of JABRWK010000032.1, read as the reverse complement.
ATGTCAAGGTCTCGTCGTGACCACGCTTTGAAACATCATGCAAAAACAACATATCAGCTTCCGGAATTTTCTAACCAATTCATTCAATCGTAGAGCATTTAATCATTCAGTTTCGAGATTGTTTTTCGACAATTTGAATGCTCTTAGGTTTTTGAAACTATGAGTTTGCAAATAATTTTCCTCTTACACTATATAGATTTAATTAGAAGCTATTCCAGAAGCTATTAACAGGAATTATAAGAAATTTAAACTTTTTAAATATCAATAAAACAGTAATAATTTTTAGTTTACACATCTGATAACTGAGTGAGTAAAAGAGATGATTAAAAATGTCAAAAAAGCTATTCTGGCATATAAATATTAAAAATAATATGATAAAAGGTCAAGTTATTTCTATATCTTCAATTTCGTCATATGGCACAATGATAAAATTTCTCACGTCTTTCTTAGAAACCTTATTCATTCCAAACTAATTATTCATGGCCCGGATATTCAGTATGACCTTTAAATATTTGTGAATTGTCTGTATAATTATAAAGTAGCAAAACGAGACATATCGTTAGTCTTCAATTTTAAGTCTCTTTGTCTCAAACATATAATTTCTCCAGGTTTCTTAATTAACACTGAAAAATGTTCTCTATAGTTGATAAAGTTTGTCTTCCGACAATGAATTTTTAAACAATAATTACGGTCTCGATGTTATGGTTGGAGTCGACCTATTTTCGAAGCACATGCCTTCGATCAATTAATCATTTCATTGACGATCTTGGGAACAAATAGATTTTCACAATGGGTAATTAGCCACTAGTTTTAAAGTCGATATATGTCACGTATATACATAAGAGGAGAGTGATTAAGTGTTAATTCTGCCACTGGCCGTTGAAACGCCAATAAATGCATGAATATGCAGAAACCACTGTGTATATCCATGTATATCATAGTTTGAGGCAACATTTCATCTAACTATTGTCTGTAAAATACATAGAAGATATACGGGACGCAATCTCGCGAATCAATGCGAATAATTGATTGACGTGAATTGGAGCAAAACGGATGAGCTCTATGCATAACGTCTAATGGTTTCCATGTTCTGTTTATAACAGGAAAATGTAGGAAAATGCGGTTTATGAAACTGCACACAATTTTACTGAACTCACTTATTTATTTATTTATTCGTTGCAAATCTTGTGATTAGACCAATACCACGTGAAACCGAATGGCATAATTATTAAACGGAAATTACATTGTGTAGTTTAGGTGTATGGCATGGATGGTAGGTCCCTTTGGATTTCAATATGGCGTGTCAATGAGACATTTAGCCTTAAATTCCATTCACGTTACATTAGAATTTTATCCAGACTAATTTGGGGTCTGAGGCTATAGGTAATGGAACCGCTACCCATAAAGTTTTCGTAATCATACAGAAACTCTATAAAGGTAATTGTATATCGCCCCTGTACGTACATGGAATCCAGGCCAATTACGGTTCCAGTTCCAGGGGTATTTTTGTTGAAAACACAAGACCACCGCTACAATTTTCCTGGTTTTATATACGATTAGGTTGATGTATCGTGATGCGGGGGCACGTATAAAGTTATAAAATAAGCGCAAGAAATTTGAATAAAACGATTATTTGATTGATGTTTTAGTGGTAAAATGAATGAATTTATTAAACCGCGCACACTTACATATTTATATGTGATCGTTAAAATCTTGAAGCCATAAAACGCAGTCACGGAAAAGCGTGTAATATATTTTAGATATAAATCACAGGAAAATAGAAAGTTATACGTAGTAAAATAGTTGCTTGCAATTAACTAGTGTATGTTTAAATGACACTTTTTGGCGCCATAAATTAAAAATTTTATATGTTGAGATTTACTGTCAGATATAGCTTCTTCAATTTCATTCCAAAAAATTAATTACAACTTTATATATCGCGTTGAATGAATAATTTTTTAGTGTATGGGAAGCTTAATTAAAAAAAAAAACGAAAAATATAAAGAAAAGAAATTCTTTAATTGAAAGTAGTACGGGCAATAATAGATGGATCAACCAAACTTAATGGTTGAATAACTGATTGAACGGTAGAATTGAATCGTCTATTACCTAAGTTTTAAAATAAAAATAATAATAATTCTAAGAATAAGTAGTATTAAATTAAATGCGATTTTCCATATGCATTGGCAATTGCCTGTGGAGCATTTAATAAAGTCCAAATTACAGAAGTGCTGTGTGTCGTTTCAATTTCTGTGGATACAAGAGTCACTAGAGGACACTTTGATTTGGTTCCCATAGGATTCTTCCTGTTACTGAGATTGTTGCTCGTTCATCAGCTGTTCGGGGAATAAATTCTCCATGAACTGCATCACTTTCTGTATCTTTGAATGTAATTGAACACAGGTACAATATTTAGTAAAGAACATTAAACAAACAAATATATCTTAGGCCACTGCGCAGGGGTTTATTACTTAAACCTTTGGAAAATGACAAAATGTACATGCCAAAAAACAACATACGAGGAAGGTTCAAATATGAGCTGGAATTTTCTTTTCAGAGCCAAAGGAATTCTTGTGAATGAGAATGAAAAACTAAATGATATTTGGCAGACTTCAAGCACGACATTAAAAAGCTCTTTTTGCAGTTCAATAAAAAGTTACAGCCACATTCTGGTACACATTTGTACTGCTCTCGTATGAAAAACATCAAAATGTGTAAAGAAAGAAAAACGCTGGAAGCGTTCTGATTGGCTAGGGTCGGTGACTGAAAAGTTGTAGAATTTTTTTATGTTGTACGAAATGATTCGAGAACAATCTAGATAGAACAGGTCTTGATAACTTGATATTCAACAGTTCGCCTCTAGTAGCGTGAAGTGAGCATTTTCGCAGGTCGCTGTAGGTCGTTCACGTGATGAGCGTGTGAAGTGGTTGAAACAGCTCCGAATAACTCTTTATCTTTATTTTATGTAGGAATTAATTTCTAAGCAACGTTTAATGGGAAACACAAATCTAATTCGTTAAACAACCATAAATCAGTTCAATGATTTTAAATGACATGAAAAGAGGAGTCTGAGCGGCCAAATCACAAAGCGTATCAGTCGTTAGTTATTTTGTATAACGATGTTTTGAAGGTTGCAAAGGTCCCTGAAATACATTTATTTTCGGTAGTTGTTGTTGTTGTTGTTAAGGCAACGTGAACTAAGGAAAATACGACTTTTGTCAATGACAAAGAGCGTTTTCGGGCAAAAAGGTAAATGTTAAAGCGGTCAGTGCCACCTGCTGCGTCCGTTTGTTTTCCATTAAAGTTCTGTTCAGCTCTTGTCGGGAGAGATGTAGGTCAATATTATGAATTATTGATTCAATGTTTCAGATAATTGAACATAGAAATATAAGTTTGTTATCAAATTTCGAAAGTAAAGCGTATAAAATTTAGAGGTTTCAGAAAAATGGAAAATTTATTTCTTGTTTTAGTACTCCTTGAAGAAATTACATGATGTCTTTCATCATGTCATCGTAGCATCGTAAATCATCTCTTTATATGTGGTTCAATTTCTGGATAATCTTCATCACTTCGTACATACATATCGTAGACTTTCTTCTTGGTTCACGCCCATCTAGTTTTTCCTGAGTGATGAGCTTTTTCAATGCATATTTTAAAATAGGTAATAACTAAAAGTCCTAGGGAGTCGTATCGGGACTGTATAGTTTGCCCAAGGTAAAATCCATATGATAGGGTTAATGTTCTCGACCGTTTAAAATTAATTGTCGGCCAAAATGTAATAATTTTTGAGTGGCCGCTAATAAGCCATAGATTTGCCAGATTGAGACACTGACAATGAGTGTCTTCAAAACGAGTGTATTGTTACTTTTGTCAAATGTCACTGTTTGATTCTATTTTCTATGCATTTATGTTGAAATGGCCTAAAACTGATGATGACCGGATAACTAACGCTTCCACCCTATAACAACGGAAATTTCAGCCTGCGTTTTAAAGGAGGTAAAAAATAAACCATAAGAAATGCGATGAACAGAACAATACTTTAGAAATTCTAACCGAGTAGAATTCATTCGCGCTAGTATTTTTGTGCAAAATCTTTTTGCCAAACTATCAAAAACACTTTTTTGAAATATTTTCGTCCTTATATAGTACTTACATACTTTACACAATATCGTGCTTAAAATTATTGAATAATCGAACGTAAAATAAATATTGCACATGGATGAAACCTGTGAACATTGTTTTTACGTTATTTAGACTTTTTTTGGTTAAAGTTCTTCTTTTGTCTTACATTGTCAAGATTTGATTTCAAAATCATAACCATGATTTCTAACCATAAATTCTACAATTTCAACGCATTTCCAAATGTTCAATGTAAAAATCGAGAAAAACTTATTGCTGCTTCAAGGACTTTTTCGTAACGCTTTTTATTAATTGCTGCTTTCACGCTCTTGAAATTTTCATTGATTCTTGATGTATGTTGAAATGAGTATCATCTTCTTTAAAACACCGATATTACTTGTGCATTTGAGTGTTGTTCATTGAGTCATCACCGTTAAAGTTTTTTTGTACTTTACTATTTTAACTGTTTCGAATCAACGTTATAAAACTTGAAATGTTGACATAAATAAGTAATTTCATATGTTGGTACCAAATGAAGCAATTAAAACCTTAATATTGCCTGAAATAACGCGAAATTGAGCAACTTAAGACCTTCTAACTCTGGCATAATAAATTCATGCAGAGGACTTTGCAATTAATTTGACATTGATGTGGTTGTATATGTGGAAATATCTACAAGCTCATTGTCAAGTGTTTTGCATATTCATACAGGATGACAACGGCTGTTGGACGGATTAACAGTGCCCCATCCGCCACGTTTGCCCACCTTAATTTGATTAAAGTCTGGGATTTATACCTACGACAAATACCTAATGGAAAAAGAGCCGTCGTTTCTGTCGGCTCTTCTGGAAAAGTTAAACAGAACCCTCGGCCATTATCCGAATTTAATTTTAATAAGCGTGCAAAAACCTAGGCCCTGACGTATTTAGTCAGGGTCGTTTCAATTTTGATTTGCATTAATTTTTAAATTATTCTTTTGAGTCTTGTTTTTTAGTTAAATAAACTCCAAATGAATGAATTCGGGACACAATCTTTGAATTTATATTTGGGAAAAAAAAGTACGTCAATCACCTGTATGTAGCCCTCGAGATTCCATTAGAACGGACTTTCTTCTCTTTCATTTCTGTACTGATATAATCTTCGTTTGTTTTGTGCCTTAAAGGTATTTGTTATTAACTTTGAGGACTTTCCACTGAACAGTTACGGTTTCTATTTGCTTCTACTAACGAAATTTCAAATTTAAATTGTCTTTTTATTAAAACTACGTTTGAAAATGGCTTGCAGCACATCCAATAAATCGAATGATAAGTTTAATGAAGTCGGAAAAGAGCAATAAAATTGATATCTGTGAGGTTGGCCGTGGCCAATTGATAAATCATCGACATTGTTATTGTTAATAATATTTTCGGGATATCGAAATTTAATCTATAATTTAAAGTGAATAAAATAATCGTGCACAGCAAATAATTGGGTTTACGCAAATGGCCTGGGGCAACTATTGTTATTCCAATACCAGCGCTGCATTCACATAATGAGGTTTACCAAATATTACTAATTCGACGAAAATGATTCGGTCTTGTATGAAATATGTTGATAAAATTGGACGAATGTATTGGGAATATGGTTTGTTCAATTCAGTTTTCCATAAAAGCCAACTCCCTAACAAATAAATTACATACGTATTTCAGTTTAGATCTTATTGTTAGTTTATGTCACAAAAGGTTTTTTAAAAGTTATTTTTTAAAAGGAATACTTAAATTTCTTTTAACATTTTCTTATTTTAATTTATATATGTGAGGCACAGAAGTCAGTTAACCTAAGTAAATAAACAACAGAATCGATTAAATGAGTATAAATTGGATATAAAAAAGTTACTTTTTTTATCTACAGAAGGATTTTTTTTAATTATATGCTCGTCTTACACAATAATAATACAGAAAAACTAAAATGAAAATAGTAAATTCAAGTGCATAAATCCATTGTAAGGAAATATTGACTTAGGCTCATTGACTTCTGACCCTCCCATAAGTCACAGAAAAAAGAAATTGAGCAGCAGTTGCACTTTTCTTTCTAATAATGCAATTTTCTTATATTTTCATTTAGAAATTCTCATCGAAAAATGAAACATTATTCTTAACATAAAAATTGTTTGTATAAAAACAATTTTTCAGTTTATTTAAATTTTTTTATCTATATATTATAAAAATTGCTTTTTATATGACTCTACAATGATAAATTTAATATAGAGAGAAAAGAAAGGACAGAGGGAATATTCGAAATGAATTTCAAACAAATTTGGTTCCGTAATAAAACATTAATGAGGTTAACAATTTTGATTACAAAATGAAAATTACAGCATAATTTAATAGAAAAACAAGCACACCATTTAGAATGCATGTTTTCAAATACGTCTAGCGAAAATTAACCAAACAAAGTAAACAAAATGCATTGTGCTAATGCATTTTCTCGGTACCTTATTATGAAAATCTACACACATTGGAATATGTAGCTAAACAACAAACAACTCACGTTGCTTTTAGAAAAAACCTAATCTGCATACTGATACATATTTTTACATTCACTACTTTTACATAATTTTTAACATTATGATCGTCACTTTTTCAAAATAAATGTAAGTGTCATAATGAAAAAACACAGAGCAAATTTTAAGGCGTACAAATGTGCTTTGGAGAATATTTAAAATACTTCATACACCAGTACGTAATAAAACTCAAAACATGGAAAGTTTCCCGAAAAAAAAAACTACCTCAAAACAATAGCCCGCTGAAGCGGAGCTTTCGAAAGTACTTAAAAATTATGTACATGTAGAGAGGCCAGAAAAGTTTGCAGTTAAATCATCCAAGGGTATTAAAGTTGAGTGGAGTTCTTAGTCAGAGGCGTTCTCGCATAGTGAGAAAGTTTTTTCCTTATCCAGGTAGTAATATTTAATCAAAATGTTGCTATATGAAAATTTAAGAACAATTACGATGCTTTAGAAGTCATAACATCGCATACTCAAGAATACTAAACACTCATTTACTAAAACTGTATGAATTTTCAATGTCACGCTTCTGAGGAGTAGTTTCAAACTACATTTTAAGTTTTTTTGTTTCGAAAATGATTTTCTATTAAAAATGTGAAAAAAATGCAACATTTCAAACTCTAAAAATTTCAATATTATGGAAAGTGGTACTATACAGGGTGGTCCACCGAAAACTGACCTCACACTATTTCTCAGCTTGAAAAAATAAAAAATATGCTCGGGTTCACTAATTTTATTTTACAAGGGAACGATTTTTTGTAATATTTTTGATCCTGTAGCTTCGATTATTAACCCTAAGCGATTTTCTGAAATATAGAACGGTATATCGAATGATAAATCACTTAAAAATGAATTAAATTGTCTTTTCAACGACACCTAATTTTTCAAATTTGGATGTGTTGTTTATGAGGAATAATGTGAAAAATAGCTAAATTACCTAACAAAGGTTTAAGTTTATTAAATGTTAAAAATATCAATCACTAACCTCCATACAGTAGTAGAGGTATTACTGAAAATGGTTTCTAATATTGCTTGTATAATTTGATTGCATTCGTTAATCATTCTTTGTCGCAAATCTTGTAATGATTCGGACTGCGTAGACGCTTTTGTTGAACGATGGATTTTCCCAATCCATCGTTCAGGAAAAGTGTCATCTAAAAATTGTTTTATGGGTAGCGCGTAGTATGACGGAGCACCATCTTGTTGGAAAATGGAGTTGTCTTAATAGCAACGCTCACCCTGTTCGTTTATGCCTGTCAAAACTGGATTAACAATTTCGTTAGTAGATTTATTAGTGGCTTCTAGCAAAATTTTTAGGTAATAAGAATATCCGCAACAAATTGATCCTTTCGAGAAGGCCTGCTCATACAATTCGGTTTTTCTGGATGCTGAGTGTACATTTCATGAAATATTCTTGGGTTACTGTCTGATCAATATCGACAGATATATTGGTTGAATTTACCATGAGAAATGAAAGAATATTCGTCTGAAAACCAGATATTAAAAAGGAAATTTTCGTGAGTATTCAATCTGTTGGTATTTATTGCGATATGACTCAAAAACGCTACCTCTGTTGCCTCATTTCTGATAGAATTCGCAATATTTATTTTTCTACTTTAAACAAACTCCGTTTCATTAAATTTGGCCATTAGATCGAGTACATAATTTTGAAATAAATGTTTATTTGGATATCTTTCGTTGAATAATTGAGCTTGCAGCTCGTTCACCATCATTATTTTTGAGGAAAAGAGACACAATTTCAAGTATTTCTGCAATTGTGTAGGCCATTTTTAACAATCAAGAAAAAACAACTTTGTTTAAGGAAGCGAATACTGGAATAAACTGACGGAATATTGTTTATTTTTGAGTCGTTTTTTTCATATTCATTCGTGGATTGTGGGTAAATAAATTTCAAACGTTGCTTCTCGTAAATAAAGAAAAACTAGGTGCCGTTTCAAAGAGAACTTAACTAACGTTAAGATGATCATTCGAAACCTACTTCATTAAAGATTTCAGGATTGAAAGTCATCCCCCAGTTAAGGGTTGTAACTACAGAATTAAAAATAATGAAAAAAGTGCCCCTCTCCAAAATAAAATCGTAGGATTTAAGTGTTTTTTCATTTTATAATTATACAGAATGTCTTCGAAATATCAGCGATTATTTATTTAAACTAATAAAACCCGACAAATTTCTTGAGTACGGGAAAATTTCTTGTTTTACAAAACTCGCTTTAATAAGGCCATACCTAACAACCTTTTAATAATTGTAAACCATTTAATCAATATTAATCCTGAAATAATTTTTTCATTTCTTCTTGTTGCCATATTGCTAGATGCAAAGTTGTAGCAATTCAAACTCATAACATAGTAATGTCCAGGCCGTTCAATTAATATTGTTACGAATTGATTATTAATTACACAGGCCTGCATTGAAAAAACTTAGTGCACCATTCCATCTGTACTTTATGTTTTTGAGTGCGCTGAATTCGAAAATGACATCGAAATTGCTGTATCACATCAGAATTTCGAGATATTTAAGTCCAAAGAGTAAAAAAACGCCGTTTTAAGGCGACTTCAAGAGCTTATAACGGACGAACAAATTTTTTTTAATAATCTTTGGTGGCGTCATTATATGGTGCCATTCTTCACCTTTAAAATGCTTTGTCAATTTTTATTATACGATTTTTCTTCGGCGAGATATTCGAGTTTGAAATTGAGCGAAAAAAGCATGTGCCGAGCTGCTTTTTATAAGCCACCTAATTAACCATACCTGCTAAATTCACACTTGTCATATATATCTGACAATAGTAAGAAATGAAAATTTTACGTAATACAGAAGGTTGCATTAAATAAAGCACAACTATACCATTATTTTGGAAATAATTCTGCTAGTTTTTCTCCAAATACGTATATTAATAATAAATATAAATTTATAATTTAATATAAACATTCTATTGAATTTCTTTATGGTCATGGATATTATGGCCCNATTTTTTTTTTCCTTTTTCGGCATAAATATACGCTTTAGCATTACTTTTAGTCTGGAAACTTTCATAACTTCAAATAACGAAATTAAATATTACCTAGGTCATTTCAAAAATAATTCGTTTGAACTCCTGCTGCCTTTATAATATCAGCTGCGCTGTATCCGTGTCATGAAGAATATTCCGCATATCTTACAATTACTCCTTACGTTGTAACCCATTTAAATACAGGTACTTAATGATGGCACCGTGGCCTGTAATCCCATAGTTAACACAGCTCTGTTGCCTGTGAGGTTGGCATAAATCACAAACGTCAAATTATAATTAGACCAAGTCAAATGTAACCCAATTCATTTTTCACTTGTTATAACTAAAATAATTTGGTTTCCCTACATTTTATTGCAGACATTAACCGATTTCCTGGTTAAATCGCTTATCGTATTTTCCGATCCAACCACCTAAAATAGAATTTTGTTATTAAGTTGATTTTATATTAAAGTGCGTGACTGCTAAATGATTATTGGTAAAACTATGTTCCAACCGAGCCATGACCCAAATTACAAAACTGGAGTGCACTTACTGTTTGTTCTGATATTGTATCAATTACATGTAGAAAACGGATAGAATACAGTATGATCTTCAAGTGCAACAGCACTTGATGAAAACTCACGCGGTTTTTATCAAGTACTAGCACATGGCTCTTGAAAGTTGCATGATTGAATTTTCAACAAAATATGCCTTATCGGTAGGAAAGAAAAATCATCATTAGTAGTTTAATGTTTTGTTTTAATGTATGGATCAAGCAATATTTGTCAAAACGTGGTGTAAATACAAGAAATGCTCTGGGCAAGATCGCTCATTGTATTAAAAAATCAATAGATAAAAATTATCGCGAGAGTAACATCGTTTTTCAAAAAAATAACTACTTAAAAACAATTCATGCTGTGACATTATTCAGGCCGATTTCATCAACTAAAGTGCAATTCCCAATATGACAATTTCGAAGCACAATTTGTTTCTCATTTTCCGAGTTTGGTTAATTTTCCATGTTTATTGATGTCGTTAGGAGCAGATGTACCTAAAATACTCAAAGAATTTTTTAAAATCTAATTAACCAACATTAGCTCTCACTGATGACTGTCTATACTCATTTTTACTATAAAGTAAAAGTACTGAGTTTAAATATTTTAATGTTACACTCCCTGCGGTGCTTTGCGTATTACAAAAGCGCCATCGTAATAAAATTTATAGTGATATTCGCCGGTTGAAATTGAAATAAATCATCACGAAATCGTTTCGCTCCGGTGGTCGTTTTACACTTTTAATGCGTTCACAAGCTATAAACAGCCTTTTATTTCGTTTGATCTGGTGACAAATTTAGCCATCCAGGCAAATATCGGATTTTCGTCTGACGCCACAGCCTGAATTTTTGAAAAAATTGTTTATCTCGATTATATTTAAAAAAAAATCTCGAAGAAATATGTTTATTTCCATGAAAAATGACATGTTTATAAGCATTATTTTTAGTTGTTTTTTCATATAAACTTAAAATCGTTGAGAGCCTTTTACTATTTCTAGTGCATGTGCCAGTTTAAAAATAGCAAAATTGAAAGAAAATAGAGGAATCTTTTATTTTACGTTAATAGTCACGTTTAAAAAATGTCGGTACGTAGTTATATAAAAAACTAGGGAAGAAACTCTTTATGGAAAGCAGCCACTTAGGGATGGAAGTACGATTTATTGTAAGGACTTGTGCTTTATGTCAAACATGTGTGAGAACAGTTCAACGGTAGTTCACACGTCATTAAATGTGGGCAGGCCGGAATGTTTAAATAGTGTTGAAATTTATACGAATTTATATGAAAGTTATGTGTTAATTTAATTGTCGACTATAAAATTTTAAAACAAAATAGAAGGCTTGATAAAATGAGTTTTTCTAATTTTAATAAAAAAATTAGGACAGTTAGACTATGGACTTTTCCATCCATCTCCTTCAACATAAAAAACTAGACCTCTCAGAGGTTCTTTAGTTAGAATGTATTCTCTTTTATATTATTGTCTTTCCCAAAAAAAAAACAACGAGGCCATTCAAGAAACTAGGGTGCATTAAACAAGTGCCCCCTAATGTTTAATGCGATTTTCCATGTGAGCGCTTTTCAGACCCGAGGGCAGATTCGCGATTACGAAATGTTCCATCTCTTATTTCCAAGAGATACTCTTACTTGAACTGCTTCCTCTTTTCTTTTCTAGGCAGAAAATAATCCATCAAAGTTTCAAGCGATCACCGTAATTAATAAATAAACGGTGCCGTAAATATTCGGCTGCTCCATTTGCCAAATTGAACCATGCCGAGATGGCAAAGAAGTGTATATCATTTTACTCGGAAAGGTGAAAAATAGAATTTAATTCGGGAGTGCAATTTCTTAATGGCTCCAACTTACATTTCCTTATTGTGTGCGAGTGAGGCGGCAGCGGCTCACGCTCGCTACGAAAAATTATTTGATTTTCCCTCATTTCTACCTGCCTGGCTGCATTCGGCTGTTCTCTCCATAGAAAGAGACTTTCACAAGAATCTCATTTAGTTGTAGTTCAACTTCAAACTCACTTTTAAGCTTAATTTACTGTATACAAATTTGAAGTTCATTTTTTTACCGAAGAGTATGTTGCATTTTGTTATTGCTGACTTAGTAGAAACTAATGGAAAAAAGTCAATTCAATTTTTTGCTGTACTGCAACAAATCTTTAAATTAAAGACTACCGAAAAAGCTACAAGAGTATTCCCATCCAAAAGCTCGATTAACTCTCTCCTCGGAAACAAGTTGAGGCGACTGTGCGGGCAAAAACAGGATTCCGGTCCGGAGTTCAGCTACGAAGATAAGATAGAACGAACTCGGACCAGATTACGGCGACTGCCCTCCGGGATTCCATATTGAATTAAATTTACATAACACCGTGTTTTTTCTCTTTATTAGTACATTTATCTTCGTTTTTACACCGGTTTCTTTGTTCATGCTTCGATCCCACCGGAGATTTATTGTATTATTCGGGTATATGTACGTTTACACTGTGTTATTCAATCAATAACTAACTGGAAAATTTCCATTTTTTTTTTTGAAAAACTCGAGATTAAGCTACTGTTATTGGTAAAATAAATGAAAAAAGAATCTTCTCACAATAAAGAAGAAAAAAAGTTATATCGTACGTCTGCCATAAGTGTCTTTTATGAAACCCTAATCGGAACTAAAATTTTTATCAGCTAGAAGAAGCCATGAAGCTTTCCACATAAGTATTTCCAGTCAATTGAGAAGGTCGAAGAAATGTTTACGCCCTTATACCTACATTTAAGCCTACCTCATGTAAATTGTCGAACAGGCAGGATGGATAGAGGTCTCTCTTGAGATAAATTTAGGCATGACTTTAAATGATGGCATGTAATAAGTATAACATTGTTGAAGCATTTAATCGAAAACAAAAATTGTCAGTTTTAAAGCAACATTTCAAAAATATTCCCTGTTATTATTGCGAATATTAAGGTAAAAGAACCCTCGGTTCTCATAAATAATTTTTAATGGGCCTTTATTCATTGTATATTTTGATGTGCCTCTAAAGAACATTATCGAATTAATGATTACAAAAGCGTGCAATTCCAAGTACCATTCAACACTAACTCAATTTTGCGGTTGGTGAAATAGGTTAAATAAAGGAAGCACCCTCGTAGTATTTCAAATATTTCTATGCATGATCAATGTTGCACATAGAGAGACAGGACTCTATATATAGAGGCCCCCTGAATATAAGGAAAGCACAGAATTGGCCTTGCGCTTTTAACGTAATCAGATATATTGAATGGTCCAATTTCGAGGCGAAAGGAATCGAAATCGTCATGCCTCAACGTTTTCTTTAATAAAAGGGGCTGGAAAATAAGTTTCGTTTTAATGCCGGGGAAAATTGCAATTTTTGTTTTTTTTTTTAAATGTGGGGTGGAAATGCGATTCCGAAAGGTTATTTGGATTAGGGTACATTAAACACTTTTGATAACGTAACGAAATTAAAGGGCATATTTTTTATTTTGTTGCTTATGGAGTGCTGAATGAGAGGGAATTTCGATGTCTAATTGTGTTTTAGTTTTGCATGCGGCTGCCTCCCGCTTTTCACTATTAATTAGAAAATTATAAAGTGAATTCTTCAGCGACTTCTTTAATTATATTTAATCTTCTCTGCACGCCACAGCGTCATTTCAAACTAGCATGTATGTATGCAAATTGTATGACGTTAATAAAATGTAGAGCTCGGCGGATCTTTTCACACAGAGACGCTTTATTAATGTCTTCTTAATTGGCCATTCTGGTCATAAAATAACGTAAACGTATTATGTTAAAAGTTAAAAATTCATATTTTTTCCCTTGCAGTTATTAAAGCAATCGAAAAAAACTGGGAGAGTGTAAACTTTACTTAATAAAAAAAAAAGAGAGAAAAATGCTTGTCCCTCAATTTTGGCACCCTCATAAGTGCAATTCAACCCCAGTTGGGCCCGCTGTAGGAACAGCAATATATCAAGTGAAGTATTGCACATAAGTGCGTTAAAATATGCGTGCTCGCGAATATTACATTTTTACCCACTAAGGAAATTTAATTAAATGCCTGCATGCATTCCTGTAGGATGAAATACATAACACGCCTGCATTTGAGGATATTAAATTAATCTAAACTACAGAAAAAAATGGTTATTTAGATATCCAAAGTGCATTGAAACGATCTCCATTAGCTTTAAAGCGCGGAACGTTTTGGTATTATCTTCTAAGCACTATAGCCACTTTGGGGTTCTTTTCGAAAAAGAGGCATTATTATGCGCAATCCAAGGAACAATTTTTTCACTTTGTGCCGAACGTTAATGCACGAAACGCATTACTTTATCTCGAAACTGGTTATTCACTTTGTAATATCTTACAGGATAAGGGATTGATAGAATAAAGCCATCGTCTTTTGTCACGTGAATCGTTATAGAGTAAGTATTCGGGCTTTATCTTGTTTTCTCCCCCGTAATGCAAGACGTTTTCTTTCACATCAGCATTAATACACCATTATTCAAAAAAGGAAAACTTTAATAATCTACGAGTAAAAATGAGAAAAATGCACCCCGAGGCTCTTGAAATGCAACATAATTGACCAAGTAATATTACTGCGAACACCTGCCTGCTAATTTTTGTAGCTCGACGTCCCTGAGACGTAACATGTATCAATATACGGGAAAAAAATGAAACGTCCCATGTGAAAGACGTTAAAACCACCCCTGCACGGATCCTCTTACGAACGTAAAAGGCTCCTTTTTTAGAGAGGAAATGTGTTTCAAAATATAGTTGAGAACTTCCCGGATTAAGTTTGCTCAGAAAAAAAACAAGGAATAATCTTTTAGAAATAGTATAGCGATACTTGAGTAAAATTAAATGATAATTTCCGTTCAAATGATGCATGAGAATGGTAATTGAGACTTTAAGGATAAATTTCGGATTAGTGAGGTTTCCGTAAGTATGAACCGCTGTTTCAGCAAATTCTGTTGAAAACTGGAAATATTCAGTATGCTTTCCTTCATCAAAATCAGTATCAATTGTTGAAGCTTCGATTTAGCAATGCGTTACGTCAATTCAGCACGTATTTGTTCTTCAGATATTGCATTTCTATATTGAGTTCCCTTGACTGCCTTCGAGAAGGAATTTCCTTCCTCCTGAGTGCTATTGAATCTTAATTTTGTAGCAGATAAAGGGTGATATCAACAAAAGCTTTTTTTCCACTACTATACATCAATAAGGAAACGAGAAACAGTGGTAACAAAGTAGTTAATAAAAATATATCTCCCACGAATTTAACACTTGTCACTTGTATATAACTGGAAAAAAATACGATAGACAAAACAGAAAAAGATAATTTATGAATCGTGAGTCTCGTATACAGAGTTTTTAAGAACATGATGCGTTTTTAAGAGTCAAATTTACATGACTATCCTCTAGGGCATCAGCATTAAAAGCCAAAATGCACGAAAAGATGCCACACGAAAACGACGAATTCGCTTAGAAACACGTCGCACACACACACACACATATTCATAAATTTTTATTTGCCAAATTACCTGAAATGCATGCGTGAGAAAGAAACATTTGGACGATATCTTGAATCGCGCGCGTCTTTATATGGGCGACATTACAAAGTTAAATTTCTCTTCATGAAGGTAGGCAAAAAAGTTTGAAGGTACCCAGTTGTGTGGGTTGATAAAAGACGAGTTACGAAGCGTGTTAGCAAACTACATCTGACAAGAAATTCAACTTTAGAAATAAACCAGAAGTTTGGACAATAATTAAGCCTAACTAGCACAAGTGCTTCTTGTTAAGTTTGGCTTTGTTCGGTTATTGTTCGTACACGCTATCTCCTAAATAAGGTATATATTATGTCGATGGAAAGAGCCCAAGTTTGAAATTACTTCTCTGTGGCATCAACAACCATCGAAAATTCATTACGGAAGAGATCCAAGCACGGAAACTTAAAAATATTTTAGCCTTAATATAGGCTCTATCTACTGTAGTTCCAATATTTAATAATTAACAAATTCCACGTTTCCCAACGGTAGGTATCTGGTATAAATTCGAATTTCAATATTTCAGGCATGTGCTTCATCAGTAGATCGTCTTATAGTTGGAGGTTTGAAAAATATTCGGAAAATTCAATTTCCTACTTTGCCTTTTAGGCATACTAACGGTGCCTTTATTATTATTACTAAGACATGGAGAAATGTTAATTATATATTAAATTTTCCTTCGCTTAGGTCTCATGCAAAATCTAATTCTAAATTAAGAAGTGTAATTCTAGATTAAGAAGTGATTAGAATAATGACATTTTAGCCTATGGAAATATTCAT
The DNA here is from genome assembly GCA_013372445.1 of Hypothenemus hampei. Classification (NCBI taxonomy): domain Eukaryota; kingdom Metazoa; phylum Arthropoda; class Insecta; order Coleoptera; family Curculionidae; genus Hypothenemus; species Hypothenemus hampei. The sequence goes on along the minus strand of JABRWK010000032.1, from coordinate 726,834 downwards.
TATACTATACTGGCCTAACAGAATAGAATACTTGGCATATTTACAAAATAACCGGTCGTTCCACACAATTTCTCCGTAATTTAGTAATTTATTGCATGCATTATATTACTTAAATTACTCATACACGACTACAAACGTTGTCCACATATTCTTGTCTAGAAATTCTTAGTGCACCAACCAGGAATTTATTACGCGAACAAGAAAGCCGTCTGCAACGCAAATTATTTGAAAATTACAGTCCGAACTGCCATAGGCTACAATGACAAAGTCGCTCTCTTTTATTACACGGCCTACATAACAAACTGTGTATTTATTTATACATACTACCTTTTCCGATCGACAGATTGAAGCACCATAAAGAAATTTGACGTGATAAGGATGTGATCGTAAATTATGGCTCGTGGTTCAGTTAGTGCAAGAGATAAACAGTTGTATAAACGTTAACATTATTCGCTTTGACACCACATGTGGGTCGCAATATAGTTCTTGTGTCATAACGCCCATCATAGGCGTAAATATGAGGGTGCAATAATCAGAATAACAACAAAGAGAAACATTTCCAACAAAGAAAGCCAAATTGGGGTGCCCAACGTCGTTGTTGCAGATGGCTCTTGCTGCTTTAAAATAACACACGTCGTTGGAACACAAAAGATTACTGTCCTACAACAAATGGCTATCCTAAACTACATATATTTGGATATTGCGAAAAACATTATAAAGACATTGGATTGGTGTATTAGGATTATTCAATGGAAACAATTTTTTTTGTACAAAATAACTATATTAACCCCAGGAATTGGATTGGAAAAGTTAGGAATTTAACTCTAAACAAACAAAATATAATAAAACCTTTGTAGGAAAGTTACTCTGAATATTTTGACATCCATGTGAAATGTCAAAACATCTTAAAAGATTGTAAAAAATGTGTTTAATTAATTGACAACTAACATGGAGAAATTAATTTCCATCTGTGAAGAAAAATATATTCGAAACAGCATGAATAGACAAATGACAATGCCGAGCACACAGTGGACAGGAGTGCAACATAGAAGGCATGGAGAGAAGCTGCAGGTTTCCTCCATATAATAATTACAACTTGAATGAATGAATTTTCTAGAAATCATGTTATAAGGGAAAGAGAAAAGAGCACTTGGTTAAAATAGAGTTGAAGTACGTAAAAAGTAAATATATAGTAAAGACGCCAGGACCTTTTCCTACCTGGTCATTGCATTGCGGATCTGGAAGATGCCCTATAGTGCATCCAGTAAGCTACCCACAAAAGGAACAACATTTTTTTACACAGACTATGAGTCGCGTAATTGAAATTTCCTGAATAGGAATATTAGTTTTCTGGTTTCTTCTACAGGATACCTTTTTTTCCCACTAACGTTCTGAAAGAGTGTTACAAAAATTTGGATTTCTACATTTTTCACTACATTTTCAAAATGAATGTTTTTGTCTAGAAACCAGTTCTAACAACAAACTTAATACTTTAAGATTTTAAAGACTTATGTTTTGTCACAACAAAAACATATTTATAGCAGGTATAAAAGTTTTTAAGGTATAAAAAGCTGTATTAAACCGGTCAGAATTAACGGTTTCTCTGTAATTTTATAAATAAATGTATGACATTTAAGGCCAAAATGGCTAAATCATTACAAATTAGTTGTATTCTGAGTAATGAAAGAGTTCTTATGAACATTAAAAATTTTAATTTTAAAAACATTTTACATACACGACCGCTTATAAATGGTTATTTTCGAAAAAAAATCAACCCGGATGGCGTAATCCACAACAACTTTTGCCATTAATCTAAAAAGGAATCTGTAATAAGCATCAAAAATCTGCGGTAGCAATTTCAAGAGTTGCATCCCAGCCCTCGATGTGCCCACACCCCTCTGTTTTCCGCTATCTTTTGTGTTCCCATAAAAATATATCTCGTAATCCGGCTCGCTTAAGCGCCCCCGCTTCCAAAATATTGAAACCTTATCACAATAACCAATAAATAACGGATGTAATTATTTTTTTACTTGTTTCCGTGAATTATTGCAGGGACCGACAACGATATTGGCCGCAGAAAATGGCCTTTTCTACAACCATAGATTTTATTTGGATTAGGAAATGGTATTTATTTATGTCACTTTTCAGTTCGAAATTTATCTCTTTTCTTCTAATGCTTTTGATTAAATTTTTTTTCAAGAAACTTTAACAAAATCCATGTCAGGATTTTGGTTTAATCGCAACGTTGCTGTAAAGATACAAGTTTACACCACGAGAGTTGGTCCAGCTATAAATTTCCTTCAGTGGCAACCTAATTGCCACTTTGGGAAATGGAAACTTATTTCGTCCAATTTATCGGAACATATTAACGAAATAATGTGAATCAACTCACTAGTCCAGTTCCAAAGTAAATATACTATTTAGTCCGTTTGTTGCCTAATATGGAAACTTTAATGAAAAGGTCCTGAAACTGTTTCTTTTGTAATTAAACTTTGAGCATAAAGTTTATTGAAAACGTAAGCAAAGTTTCGTCTTGATCCCTCCGATGGTGCTGCTTCACGTTCGTACATTCGCTTTATCTTAAGAATGTAATCTCGTCTAATGAAATCCTACATCTGGGCCCCAAAAATATTACGAGTATAGTAGAAAATTCCAACGAATGAAAACTGGAGAGACGTTAATTTTTCTTTTGTAATTATTGAAGCGAATACGTTGCTACCGAAGTATTTGAAGAATTTACCGGACAAAGAGGTCTCAAATCATTAAAGACAAAAAACAAGGTGGTCGAACAATCGCATGGACATTCCCTTATACGAATTCCAATGGAACCGGCCCATTTAAAATTAGATAAAATACCATCGATGAACATCCCAGGCAAATATGTTAAGGTTTTCAACATTGTTAAGATTGTTGACCATTGTTTTTTATGTTATTCTAATAGCATTTGATGTCATTACATTTACATTTTGGTTTACTAACTATTATTTAAAATTCATTAAATTCAAAGCTTTTTTCTAAAAAAGACAGCAGGCTTTTACAAGGATCTCGAGACGTGTATGTACAGCAATGTTCCTGTAAATAAACACAATCGATTGGAGAAAAGTCTTTTCGTAGAAAATGCTCCTGTGAGCCTTTATCAGTCGGAAATCTGCTTGTTAAATTTAAGTATGTTTCTTTAAAACTCTAGAGAAACTCTAACAGAAGAATCAGGAAAAAGTTGAAATTTCCGTTGCTTTCAATACATAATTTTGAAATTTAACAAAAAGTATTGTCCAACCAGATTTTTTCGTCAAAATTTCATAGTTTCACTCAAAATAAAAGAAGTGTTTTCATACTTACATTGTTTTGTTTAGTTCGCTTTTATTACTCTTTATTTCTTTTTAATGTATGCACTGATTTGTTCCCATGATTTTAAAATGACGATGATTGTGATGGTGATGATGATGATGATGATGGTGGCAGTGATAATCAAGATACTAAATAATACAAAAAAATACTATAAGTATAGATATTGATGTGTTTAACATAATCTTTAAAAACAGAATCTTTAATTCTTGAGACAATGTGAGATTTATCATAATTATAGTAGTTCTTTGGAGCTCTATGTTTAAATGCTAGCGTCGTCAGTATATCCTATTAATGGTTTTAATCCCAATACATAGATTTGGATATACAGCATTGCTGTCTATTCTTTGTCATTTCTTGCAAATAAAACTTTTAAAGAATACGCATTACTTTTTGGTCTATTATGATTGCTCTCAGAATTTCTATCATCTTATAAAATCTAACGCAATCAAATACTAATCGGTCAAACTTGCTCAAACAACTTTTCCATGCATTTTAATAAATTGCTAATACAAAATTCATTTGAATCACTGAAATAATACAGTAAAAATAATCGTCAAGTTTGAATGACAGTGCGTAAAATAAGTATAAAAACGCCTGGAAGAGAATAGAAGAAAATCGCAAATAATCGATGGTTATTCTTCATAAATGTCCAAATACGCTTACGTCTGGTTTACCAGAAAATTGATGACGTCTTAACATAATTGAGGCCCCGAGCAGCATCAGCTTGCCGGGGCCACATAACTAGCTAACCCCGCAATTTATTATTTTTCGTTACAGTGGTAAAATCCCCCTTTCCATTGTGCTTATTTCATGACACAAGTTCGACTGTATCCGGCAAATAAACTGCCATGGGGTAGATACTGTTAGCCAAGTCGTTTCCAATGTATTTAAGAAATTACTTGCATTTTTTCTCCCCAAATACCTACTCGATTACCCAGGGAGATCTGATAGAAACGATTAAACGTGACTCGACATCGAGTGCGTACATGATAAGAGGAAAAACATCAATTTTTTAGCGGCACAATAATTGTGACTCCAACTAAAGCCTGGAACAATCCTAAATTTTCTGGTTTTAATTAAAAATCGGTTTAAAAAGGGAAAGCGTCCCAGATACAATCAAAAACTACGTTTAGACATAATAAATACCTTTTAATTTGCCTTTGTCTTCGCTCGAGGAAATGTTTGAAAAAATCGTTACAGGTGGGCGAGTTTAATTATTATTTATAGACGAAATTATAATTAGTCATTCGACGTAATAACAATTAACGTACTGAAAACGATGAGAGGGGAAGGAACTTTGTTGTTAATTTGCATGAACGTTCTCAAGAAACGAGCCTATTGTTCTAAAAGGTAGGATACAAGAGGTAACCGCCTAAGACACACCTTCTTAGCACAAGTAATTTCTTTTTCATTTAGGCAGCCATTTTTCCTGCAATTTTAATCGGTGCTGCTTAATTTTTTCCTAAAATTCTTTCTAGTTAGTGCAAAAATGAGCCGGTTCAGGACCAGTCCCGAAAATGTCTCTGTATAATTAAAAATTTTTCTAAAAATATTCAAGTAATTTAATGATAGAAACAATACGAGAATAGATGACTAACCCTTCGGGTCTCATTTTACCCTTTTCCTTATTGTGTTGCCCTAGCAGGACCAAAAATATGACCACCACAATAATGACATAACTAAAATATCTTGACGCCATAGAGCCCTGAAAGCTGAATTGCTTCACTCTACCCAACTCAAATCCTGAATTTATTATTAAATTACAGAACCCACAAGCCTCACATACCGGAAATATGTACCGGAACTCGGACCACGATGGGCGGTCATTGGGCCGGGCTACTGTTTGTTTACAATTTCGAACCACTCTTTCTCCAGCCACTTCTACACAATGGCTCATACCCATTAGTCTTTTCATGAGTCAACCAAAGACGATTTTTTTTAATGAACATATCGTATTCACCAACTGTTACGGTGGTGTCTACATTTTTTTCTGTCCTCCTCTTCAATCGCAAGCCGTCATAATTTGATGGGCGGCTTGCGAAAGATATTTTTTCCTATTCGAAATTCACACTTAATTATCAAGGTGGGACCACCGCGAGGGACCCTTTGTCATGACCAACGTTTTATTATGAAGATATGACAGGTAGAAAAAATGTTGCGCCCTCTGGGTGGGACCAACCCCTTGAACGATTCAGCAGATGTTTGGGTTCATATGAGGGGCGAATCGTTCAAAAACAGGACTGTTTTCACGGAGATTTTCAAGTTTTATTAAAAGAAATGTGGCGATAAATGTGACTCGTCATTCATGGGGTACCATTATGCTTTTAATTTTTACCGTTTAGGAACGAACAGGTTTCGAATTTATTAAAAATTAAATTTCTGTTGAAATTTTCAGAATAAAATGTCGTAAAAGCAAAGTTTATAAATTGAAAACATTCATTAGGACCTCAGAATTGCTATAATACCAATTTCTATAGCTTGTTCCTTATTTCTTAAGATTTTAAGAATTATACATTTACCACTTTTTGAATTTAATGGCCCTGCTACTTACTAATTTACATTAATTAATAGACACCTGATTATTTTAATAAATCATCAATTAGTGTTAATTGACATATATTAAGTGATTCAACGTTTGTCGACTGGAAGCTACTCCAAAACGCATATGTATAAGAAATCCTTTTAGAAGTCATAGGAATACCTACATATAAAGGTTTTCCCTGAGAACCGATCCGGTGAAACTACAACGCGAAAAATAATCCTTTCAAATCTCGTTATAGATTAAATTAAAATACGGTTAATTGACTGTGATCGATGACCACCATAAAACTTCACCATAATCGGTTGGCCGTTCTGTGAACGGCGTGGCCAGCGTACGTCGCATCCGCGTTACTTATAGGACTAATTGCGACCAGTTGTTGTGGAGAACATAATTGAATCCAACTTTGTTCGACTGCAAAATACAAGATAACTGTTAATTGCTCTGCCGACTATAAATTCCACTAAATTGTCGAGTCGGTTAACGTGCATGAACGATATATTGAAGTGGAACCTGGCTTCCGATTATCGGGGGGCTGCCGGCGTTACACGAAAGTTAATGTCCTCGTTTAATTGAGTATTTCACTCATTTTAGGTTGTAGCAAATTTCCAACTTTGGGCCCAGCATTGTAAATTTATGGAGATTTTTAGTGATTTCGAGATAGTTAGCCAGAAGCAATTGCAACAAGGTTGCAATACATCTTGCTGCATCAAATTACTGATTTAAGGTTGAAATATAAATTTTGCGGAGAAAATAAGCAAACTAAATTACGAAAAATCCATGGCAATGTTCGTTGATGATTTTATACAGCCCTATGTCCCTGGAGGCATAAAGAGGGGGGGTTGATTTGCTAACTTTCTGACTAAGCAAGCTGCATCTCTATATTATTAATCATATCAAACCGGATAATTCAATTTCATTTATTAGCATCCATCAGCCACAAATAATGCAGCAATGTGGTGGCGGCTGATTTTGGGGACGTTGATTTTCCGTAATAAACTCGATTATATTTGGTTTTGTCTTTCACTGAAACGTCACGAGGCACAAGTTTAACGAGCACATAAATGAAGTCAACCGAAACAACAACAAAAAAAACTACGAGGAATTTTTTTCCATAAAAATCCAAAGTTTATCTGTATCATAACAGGATTTAATGATGGTTTATCGATATTTCCGTCAACTTTTTCTTCTATGCTACTCCTATACGAAAAAAAAATTTCGATGGTATAAATCTCCTCTCAAATGAGATCAATTAAAAAAATTTATGTGTCCACCGAATGGACGGTAATAAATTCGACTAAAAAAGGAATATTGTACGGCGTTTAACTTTTTTTTGTTCCAGGGGGGGAACCGAATTTACATTTAATATACGGGGACCTCTGTTTTTAAGCTGCCATTTGTCAATGTCTTCTTCGTTAGGCCACGAGATATCGCATTGGCGTAGACTTTTTAATTAGAATAAATGTTACTACTAATCAACGCGTTGTTGAATTAAGAGGATATTTAATTAACGTTGTAACGGATTCTTTCTTGGCTTTTGGCACCTGATTTAAATATCAATAACTCTAAACAATCAAACAGAAATATGCTTGACGCGCCCATGAATTTATTGAAGTCCATACAGTAGCTCAGCAGTTACCATTAATAACAATAATTTTATTTTGATTTTAAACTGCCATTAACCTAAAAAAAAACGGGAATCCATAAAAACAACTTCAAATTTTTAGCAGTATTATTTCGAGAATAAATTACTGCCGTTGTAAAATAGCTTGTCGACACACAACTTTTAGTTGGAATGTTTAAAACGTTTGTTAGTCCAGGTGGTCGGTCGTTTTTCAAATTCTTCTTTTACAAAATATTTTCGTATCCACGATTTATTTATGAGACTGTCCCAATCTGTCGTGAAAATCTTGCCGAAACGCTATAAAACATTCAGTAAGATTTCCAGAAGTGAACATGCCTTGTAAGGTATCTAGGTTATGACATAATCAAACAAACGATTAGAATGTAATCTCCTGAATACGAGTGAGAGAGAGTGAGATCCATATATTGCATTGAAGGGAAGTTTCCAGAACCGCAATGACATTAATCGATTCGGATGTGTTCAAATTGTTGGGATGTGCAAACTATTCTCTATAATAGTTTACGCCCGTACACTGTAATAAGCAATTTTAATATAGAAATTTAACATGAAGTAGTTAAACACTTTTTTTTTATCGTATAAATCTTCCGTAAAATAAAGAGGATGTTAAGTGACAGAAATTTAATTAAAAAACTACCTTATCTTCCCATAATTTAGGCGACTTAAGTATCTACATAGGCTTAATGAAGAAAACAATAGCCAGTTCCAGAGTTTTAAATTCTAGTTTGCTAAAGTAGAAGACGAAATGGTAATTATTAATTTAAACTTTTTACAAACCCGAAAATTTTTAATGAGTTTCAAAATAGTAAACATGTTAAGTAAAGTTAGAAGCAACAAAAAGTATATTGGTAGGTATGTTATTCTTGGAGGTTCATTACGTTCAATATACGTCCACTCTCGTTTTGCCGAAAGTGTTTTATTGTCCGAATAAAGAAACTTCTTTGGTCGAGTCGACCGTTTATACTGATGTCATCATTACTTTGAAAATTCTTCCATCTAGTGTATCTTCGAGAAGCCCAAGAACATGATAACAGCTTGAAACAATAGTATGGCAATATGAACGATACGGTAACTGTAAACACTCAAAGATCAAATTCTGGATAATTGTCACTATTACACGTTCACCACATAACTAATAAAAACGACGAGCAAAACTAATAAAAGGATAAAAACTGGATATTTCAGATGTTGTGAAATAAAAAAAATGAACAGGGTTGAATCAAAGCCTGTTAGCAAAAAACGAATACTAAGAGAATAATAGGTTTTTCACAAAGCGGACACTATTGTGGGATATCCACTCTACAAGATACCACTTCATTGTTTCAATATTGAAACTAATACCTAGTTGATCCGCCACTGAAAACTAATCAAATACAATTCCTCTTATCAGATGAATAAAAGGAACAAAACGATCAATTGGCTGCGATCAAAAATAGGTGGAAAACGAGCGACAAACATTCCGTGGTCGCCAAAATAGGGCTCTTATGATGGCATTTATCTTGCAGATAAGACAAAATTCTCAGGATAGAAGGCAGAAGAGTAGGTGCCGGATAGCATTTTTATTCCGCCAGTGTTGAACCGGTAAAGAGCCTGCGAAATCTTTTTATTTCACCCATTGTTATTTTAATCGAATTTCTACTTCTTTTATTTGTCCCGTTTTGCTTTTGAACTAAAATCGTCTTGAAAATAAAAAAAGGAATGGAAACGAATTAGTAAAAATAACGTACTTTTTTACATAAATTGAATCAATATTAATGAAGCAAACTCCTAGAGAGTCCATAAAATCTCTTTTAGAATGAAAAAATTATAAACCATAACGAACCATTAAACGTTATGGATTTTAATGAAATTCTAAACGTTTCACAGCCCAAATTCGAGACTTTTAGGACCATTAACTTTTAGAAAATATATTAAATGCCACGTGCATCTTATAACCTGATGATTTATTCACGAGCGTATATGTCGTGAGTCGTCTTCCTGTATTCCTCTTACCATTTTTTTTTAATAAGCATCCTTAGGAGAAGCGAGGAATTTCTATTTTTAACTGGAAAAGTTCTATATTAAAGCGCCGGTCATCTTTCACTTTTCCCGCGCGAAGAAAATATTTATTTTCGCTTGTCAGGTACCATAGTGAATTGTGATCGATGATTAATAAAAATGTGTATAATATTTTCAAAAATATGTTCTTCTGGCTTCGAGCTACAGGAAAAAAAACTATTATTAATCCATTGAGACCGTTTATTTTCAACTATATTTTTGTGAGCGTTCAAATTATCATAATAATTAAGAGTTAAATGGAAATAAAAGTTTGCCCAAAGCGACGAATAGATTAGTCAAAAAAGCATGTGGGTCGAAAAACATATGTTTGGTTCCGTATTAATTAAAATTTGATCACATTCTGTATGACAGCAACACAAGAAATCTACCTGGGGTCTCAAAGTGAAGATTAATGAGCAAAAAATAGAGACATTTTCTAAATGTAATTACAGAGTTACGAGGTTTTGTATCGATATATCGAGTTGAAATTTTTAAACACCTCTTTCTTTTTCATTCAATTGAAGACAATTTTCCACAAACCCTTCAAACCTTTTTGTACTGATTAGTGGTTTTGGATGAAATTGGCTGTAATGAGTAACGTCCAATTTTCTGCTTATTATTTAACTAATAAAGATGCGAGTGGCATAAAGTCGTAAATAAAACAATGTACAATGGGAGACTGTAAGTACAATTGTTGGTCGTTAAGCAACAACGAACTGTTAAACTGTCATTAAAAAAATGGACGCTCCTTTATTAATTAAAATTGAAGAATATTTCTTTCTCATTGTGTGTTGAAATTAAACAAATAGCTCTAGATTTGCTTGTTTTTCGATGTTATTGTACTAAACAGTGTTTTTGTAAACCGTTTGTTAAAAAAAGAAACAAGCAGGAGAAAAATTTCTGATTAAATTACTTTTTTGTGATGAAACTTGAGCTCAACACTTTGTTCCAGAAATCAAGCGATCAGGTTTCAAGGCACAAAACAGCGCCGGCCCCAAGAAAAACCAAATGCGTTTCTTCAGCTGGAAAGATTATGATTAAGATGGTATTAGACATGCAGAATGTGTCATTTTTATCAATTTTTTGGAATTATTAATGTGGCCTGCCGTTTGAAAAAGGTAAGTCTATTTTCCGCACAAAAATGACACTTCTTATAACCTATGCTGCAAAAAGTATCACTCTTTTTATTGAAAGGCTTTCTTATTCTGGCCCTTCCTTGTAGAAGTGTTATTGTTTCCCGGCTTAATTAACTAAAGACATATTATCTAAACTGCACTGGTAAACATTTCCAAATTCTCAAATAGATTTCATTTATGTCCATATGATTTTCATTTGTTTTGACCACTGAAAGAACCTTTGAAGTGGCAGCAGATTTGATGAATGATCCAGCTGTATAGAATTCTGAGCACAACTGGCTGGATGTACAGCCGACAAAATTTCTATAAAAAAGGAATTCCGTTTAAATTTGAACATACATTTCTAAATATGTACCTTACATTTGAAATTTTCTTTATATGGAAAATCACTGTTTAATCATGAATTGTAAAATATTAATATTTTTTTGATACCACAAATCAAATATTGATACTCGAGCTTTGTCCTAGTAAAGTAAAGCCCAACTGAGGAAACATTTTGATAAAACATTCTATGCAAACCATACATGGTACTTTCCATTTTAGAATTTCTCATTTAGCTTTTTTTTATAAATCTTTCGTTACCTAACTAGCAAATGAAGAAATTTGCTTGTAAATAAGCAATTATGTATTTAAATTACACAAACACGTACCTACAATTAACCAAGTAATAGTTACATCTAATTTAAATAATTATTTTCTTATCGTTAAAAGCAATTAATTCTAAATTGCAACAAATAAAGACGAGGAAAAAAAACAAATTCAAATTCCTTCTTGATCCTTTTAATTATTATGGTAATGGGAAATACGTATTAAGACGTCGTAGAGTACCGACACACAGCCACAATGTATATTGTTCGTATTGTTCGTACCTAATCGTTTCTTTAGAACATTCTTTCCTTTTGCTCGGACAATGCCGTCTTGTCAGAGAGGGTACTAAAAAGGAACAAACTCGTGATTTAACGAAACCGTGCGGAACTACAAAAACATTTAATTAATTTTGACGTAAAATAGATAGGAACAAACCGCAACAAATCAGAAAAGACTACTAATTAATAGAACGTATGGGATTTTTTCCTTATTATTATTTTTTTATTTAAATTTAATAGAATTGACCTTAACACACCCTACATTACTAAAAACCAAACCTATTAAAGCAAAATTTCGTTTCGACTATTTTCAATTTGTTCTTCCTAAAAAAAGAATGACCGAACTGATAATTTCAATGTATTTTGCCCCCCTCGACACGTCGACTAATGTCAGACATTTAATACGAAATGTGCCTGAAATACTAAACAGTTTCATTCCAGAACGGGAACAGGGATAAACTAATATAAGCGAAACCGTGTCAATATCTAAACAATTACTTCCATCTCTTGGAAATTTATTGTACAACGTTCTCAACTCACCAAAATAAAAATTCCCATAGTAGAACTATTAATTTCTTCAAAACCATTTACTTACATACAATTACAAGTTTCTTAGAGACGTCGACAAATTGTAGTGGTAATTGGCTTCTTTAAGTTTTTATTAAATGAAATAGTTAACAGACAGAAGAAAATTAAGTCATAATATGACCATAAAGGGGTTTGAAAGCCTTTTCGTGCACCTGCATCTAAAAAAAACAACACACAAAAGTTACAAAAAAGGAATTGAAACCATATAAAATTTATTTTATGTCGAACCTTAATGACGCTTGATCAAAGCAAAATAATCGCCAATTAAATGTCAGTGTTGACCGTGACAACGACTGAATATTCAGTTCAAAACTCATTCGATAAAGTTTTTATCAAGTGACGTTTTGAAGAAAAACTGTTCATGTTAATTGAGGTCCTCGACGGCTTCGTTTTGGCAATACAGTCCATCCAAATTTAAATTCCATTATCTTTCATCAAAGTTGTGCTAAAAAATGCAACCTGTATATTGTAACACGTTACAGTATATCAGTTTTTTTTAAAGAATGCATTTGAATTTACAAATTTTTACAAGCCTGTATAATTTCTTGGTATTTTTAAAATGGAAAACGTATTTAAATGTAAACTTGGCTTGTGTTGTTGCACTTAGATAAATTGCATGGTTCAAAAATTGTCTGCCCGAAGGGAACGAAGGAAAATTATGAGAAAGATACAGGCTGATTAAGATTCAGAAGACATTAGTGACCCACCAGAGGCCGAATACAATAATCCTTTTCTTGGGTTTAATTTCATTGCCTAACTTAAGGCTTTCTTGAATTACTTTAATTTCGGAGTGTCGTTCATGTAAAACTAGAAGAGATTTTGCGAAATCATTCCTTTTTCTAATTATCAACAAGTGGGTCTCAGAGGAAAAAACAAGCAATAAAAAAAGAAAAGAAACAATAAAAGAATTCAATGTTCAATTCGTAATAGTATAACATTTCGTACTTTAGGAGCCTCAAACCGTAAAATGTTTAGATCTGAATTGTTGCGTGAACCGGATATTGTGGGTTTTCAAGAGACAAGGTGTACTGGTTGACCGAATGATTGACTAAAAAAAACTCACTTTAAGAAAATCTACTTTCGAAAAATTTCACCAAATAACTGAAACGGTTTTTTTTATTCCGCGCGTCATTTCCTCAATCACCCGAACTTGAAATTAACTTTTCGCACGTTACTGAGTGAGAGAGGGTGGTGAAACTTCTTCAATTTGTTTTAAGCTCTGCGGAGTTCAATTGACAAGCACAGCACTTATATGCGTGAACCCATTAATATCCTTTCTTCGGGGGTCCCTATTTATTAACATTCCTCTTGTTAAGCTGACGAGGATATATTGAGCCGAATAATTACGTTGGCAAATTTAAGAGTGTACGAAAAAAGAAACAAGCTTTTCATATTGCAGACACGTGTGTTTATACGTATCTTGATTGTTACCATGTAACCAAAATGACCTGGCCGGCAACAGAAGCCAATTAGTCTTCGAAAGTGGCAGCATACAGGCAGTAAGAGGTCGCATCCACTGATTATGGTTGTGCTTTATGACTGTCATAGATCACGGTGTTCTAGCAGTATGTTTCCTGCGACGATCACAGACACTAAAGGGGAGCTTAATATAATCTGCTTATGTTACAACAACCCTACGTCCATTATTCCATGAGAAGGAATTGTTTGCATTAATTTTCTATTAAAAATTTCATCGTTTGCAAAGGGACATTTTTCGTTGAACGAAAACTCAATTTTATAATTCGGAATGTCCTCGTTTTAACTCCGATTTATAGCATACCGTTAACTTTTGTCAGATGATAAATATCTTTAATAAATATTCATTTGGAGGTGTACGACTCCATAAATTGCCACTCTTTTCATTCGCTTATCTCAGTCGCCTTATTATTCTTCACGAGTTTTAATTCAATAAATGAGATTCTTCTCAGAATATTTCGTTTATAAATATTCGGCTTGCACGAAATCACTCCTTTCTTGAATGCTATTTCTCTTCATTGTTGCATGTGTAATTTACGATGCAGTTCGATAAAGGTTAATAGATTTTCGACCGTCGAATATAGTCGACAACCTTCCGCATCAGAAAAACTTGATTATCTTTGATGAGATTATAATGGTAATATCTCCAGGGGAAATCAAAACAGGCGAGTTCTATCTACGTTTCCACGCTATTTCCTTTCAAAAGGTCCTTCATTCACTGGAGTGTAATCTTGTGTAAAGTACTAGAGGGCTTGCTAAAAGGATATACATATACTGAAATGCTAATAGAAAACTAATTGATCCATTAACGAGACGCCTGTCTTACTTGTTTAGTTATTTTAAAATCAAGTTGATTCTAATTGGATTATAACTGCTAAGAAGTTTCTTCTAAGGGAAAATTCATTTGTACCTGCTCCGGATTAGTCTTAGAACACTAATATTGATTTCTCCTTTAATGGAATATACACACAAAGAGCAAATACCATGCTATTGTTTTCGGGAACATTTTAAACAAAAACTCTAATCATTTGTACTTTAATAACTGTCTGACAATTACCCGAAATGAAAATTTCCTTAAAAACCTTAAGGGATTTATTTTACGTGATTGTTATTAAGTTGAGCTCCACGAACAAAACAAAATTGGTTTTGTTAATACTCGAAACGAATATTTAAAATAATACGTATCGTATCTCTTTCAAGGATTTTCAGGGCTAATTTATTAGCGATCCAGGTACAAGAAACAAAAGGCAGTTCCTTTAAGAAAAACGTATATTAAATCGGCTTGTGCCTTCAGAGTTTCGTACTTCGACCATCTGTTGTTGGATTTACCTTCAAAGGGGAATCGCGATTTCCAGAAAATTAAAGAAGTGGATATTAAAAATGTACAGAAAGCTCTAAGAAACAAAGCCGGCAGGAGGGCAGGGAGTTTTTTAAGATTCTATTATTACTACGCGAAAAGCGAGCGAAGCTTTTTAATAAAATATTTTTTTTCTTTTCGTTACCGATGATGGAGAAGAACGAAGCTCGGCAATCATCTCGAACAGTTGCGATGGAAAAATTGGTCTGTTTCCCTTTTTGGTTGAATAGGAAAAATGAAAATAAAGCAATCGTCCAAATTTTTATTAGTATTTTTAGAAATCATCACTGGAAAACAATGTTTCTCATTATTATTGTGCTATTTATCATCGTCTAATTTTTCTTTTTAAAATATCTTTTTCGCCTTTTATGATTTGGAGAAAGTTGTTTGACAAAAATAAGAAAAAAAGATGAACCAATCAAATGGAGAGCAATTATTTATATGATGATGAAGAAAGGTAAACAAAGGCAAAGATCACAATTCTGATACTATGCTCTTGGGTCTGACTAGAATATCTAATCTGTTCCATGATCAAAATCTTGCTACTTTCATGGCATCTTTTTCATTAAATATAACAATGAAAAGTTAATATTTGGAATATCTACAAATCCATTGAATTTCATAAAGCAATTGTTGAAATTTAAGTTCCTTAGATACTGGATCAGTCCATTGCGGCAACAAAATTGCATCTCAAGACACTTGAACAAAACCTTAATTTCCGTTCCCCTTAGCTCACATGGTGCATTTGATGATGATACTCTAGGGTGCATCAAAGAAACCCTAATGAGGAGAACGTTGTCAATACTCCAATTACTTCTACTTTGCTGAGTTATCATTTTTTATTGATAAAAAACAGGACTCGGTCACGTTTCTCCATAAATGGCAAATGAACACAACAATTCCTCATTAAATAGTAAATATGGATGTGTCAGAAATAATTAAAGGGGGACCCCGTTTACACTCGGGCGCGCTCCGGCGCCTGTCGAAAGCATGCGGGCGTAACGTATCCGTTATCATGTCACTTAAATCTTATCACAGAATCTGATCTCGATTAAATCCGTCCACAGCTGCTTATGAAATTAATTTATAAAGCCGGTACTGTACCGATGTCCTGACTGTCACAAAAGGCATAGGATTCGGTTTGCTCGATATGCGAGAATGTATTTTACATTTCACATAACTTGTGTCATTAATGGCAATTCGTAATATTTTGGAACGGTTCCAAATCCACCATTATAACTGCACTATTACAGTTTCAATTTAATTAAAATAGCTTTTATTTCATATTAATATAATATTATAGATTTTTTGGCAATACAATTGATAAAATAGAATTGAAAGCTTCACAACTCATACAGGGCAGCTTTAAGTTCAGAATGACTAATACTTCTTGGTTTATGCAGTGTGGGATGACCAAATTACAACATTGTTGCACCTTAATATCGCATAATATTTCATAGTTTCATATGCCAGAAGGTCGCTAATTATCTTCTATTACGCTTATATACAGGAAATTAATTTCATATGACAAGGTAAACGCGTGGTTTTAAATCATGTTTTTATGGAGATTATTGATTGTACTATTATCAAAAAGGTCGCTTTATAGGAACGGCTGTCGGTCACCTTTACAAGTTCTACAAACATAGAATACTAAAAAAATAACAGAAGCTAGCTATTGATTGTCGGTACACACCTGACGCCACAAAAGACTTCTGGAAAGTTAATATTGACTAAAAACAAATGGAACTAAGAAAGAATTTTTTAATATAACTTATAATTTCCCGAAAAAAGAAAAGAGGCAGATTGGTTTTTCAAAATGAACAATAAAACGAAAAATTGCGGAAAAGTCAGCAAAATATGGCCTTCCAGTACGGCTGAAATTCAATTTCCTAGTCTATGTGTGTGCTGAATCGATAGCATGATTGATTCATATTTGGGGGGCAATGTTAGGCACCGATAAGGCAAACTGACCCATATTTTGCGAGAAAATTCGCATGCAAAAGGTATTTGAGAGGATATTTTTAATAAATAAAAGCGCGCGCCCAGAAACGCGGTTCTAAATAAATAAATAATATCTACGTTGTCGGAGATTTCCGGCAAACGAAAATTTACAGTTTCAAGGAAATTGCTTTCCTCAAAAACGACCCACTTATCGTAAGATGCATTATTTAATACTCAAATATCGAAAAAGTAACAACTGAATTACTTGAAATGTTTGCGAAAAAAAATCGGAAACATTTCTTATAACAAAAGATTTATTGAGGCTGAAATTAAATATTGTGGATACTTCATTTGAGAATCATCATTCTGTGGAGCATTATGGGATAAAGGATAAGTCCAAGCTTATGAGCTGCGACACGTGCAAGAGACTCTGTGTTCATTTAGGAAAATATGGCGACGGAACTTTCTCACGCATCAATTGATGACATAAAAGAGGGGTTCGTACAGTTCATAAGAATTAATAGGTGGAAATTATTTATACGAAGCCTCACTTGAATCTCGGGGGTGAAAGAATATATCACATTAACTGCTTTAATAGTATTTCTACCGTGTTTAATTCCATGCTAATAAAAATGTAAACGTTAAATACGAGGTAGGATTAAAAGAAAACTTTAAAAGTGTTGGAAAAAGCACTGAATTTAGACCGTTAGGTAGAAGTTTGCTAAAATATTATTCTTCAGATGTTGATAGAGGAACAGTTTTAAAACTACTAGGTCAGTGTCCGTATCAATCCTCAATCAATCCGCAGCAAACCAAGGTAGATCTGCCGTTATGTGGTATTTGCCAGATATTGCAGGTGAAACGCCATCGATCGATTAAAATTTCAAGTTTAAATGGCCACCATCATCCTTCTTATTTCCTAGACTTCGGTGCAAGTAGAGAACATCCTACAATTTTATGTTTTCTGAGTGAGGCTTAAACCAGTTTTTTTAAATTCTTATTTAGCATTGCCTCGTATACATATAATTAAAAAAAACTTATTTTTATGACGATCTCACTGAATCATAGATATAAATTTACAGTTTCAATTAAATGCCATATATTGATATCAAAATTTCGAGACAAAGTAATTTTGACGAAAATGTTGGTGTTACTTTACGCGTTTTTACTTCATTAGAATATGACCAACAGTTTGACTGTAAGTTTCCCAGCATTAACTAATTTGGTTTTTCGGTTATTATTTCCAATTCAGAATCATCAAATTTACCAGAGGGTCGTGTTTAGTAAAGAGGCGGAGCCTCATTCGAGGCCATATCAAGTCTATATTGTTTTAATGCTTAAAGGGGGCGATGCTCAAATATGCGGAGGCGCATTGATTTCGTCCAATTACGTTCTGACAGCTGCTCGCTGCTTCATTAAAATAATGTAAGTGACCTAAAGTGAGAGACCATAAATTTTAATAAACGAATCTATAGGGATCTACTTCAAATTGTTGTTATTACGGGTGCTCACAATTTGAGAGGCTAGAATAAGGAATATCAAATTACAAAGAATTATATAACCCATAAAAATTACGAATACGATCCTAAAGGATATATGAAACATGACATAGCATTAATAAAACCGAACGAACTTATTAAACTGTCGAAGAATATTCAGTTAATTAACCTAGCCAAGTAAGCAATATGCTTTTTTTATTAAAAAAATGTACACGTAGATCAATGAGTCATTCAATGAACATGAGATTATTAAAGTTAAATGAGAAAAAGAGAATTAAATGAACATTCGTCTCGACAATTGATTAGGATGATGACACTTGCAAACATTCAAATTGCCTAATATGTACTAGGACCTTAGATTTCCATTCAGCTTCCACGGGGAATTCCGCAGTAGTGAATGGCACAGTAATAGGTGTACTTTCGGGAGGAATGTGTATGGTATTTTCTTATTATACACGCGTAACCAGTTATCTTGACTGGATCGAAGATAACAGCAATGTGAAAGTTATGGATTAAGCATTTCAAATAAATTACCCATTTTAATTCGTCTTTTTAAACGGTTTTAAGTTAGAAAAATCTTTGGTTGACTCACCTGAGCATCAAGTTACACACCCGTTGTGTATAGAGTATTTGACAAATGGTTCTTTTCACACCCTGTCTTCACAATTAATGTTCACGCATACCTTCTTCCATTTATAACGTTTAAAATTAATGAAGTAATAAGTTTTATAGCTATTAAGTAAGGGTTTTAACTTGAATGTTTTATGATGAACTTATGGACAGTATTTGGGAACAATCAGGTAAGAAAATGACAAAAATTTCAAATAAACATTACTAACTGAAATTGACAAATTAAAGATCAAAGCTCGAGCCAATTCGCTCGTTACTTTCTACTGTTGAATTTTCCTTTTAAATTCTTTTTCTTAACTTCACGAAATATATTTTCTTTTGTGAAGAACCAGGGGACCAAGAGAGGTATAATTTCATTAGGAATTATATTAAATTTAAAACAAAAAAAAGAAAGAAAATCATTAAGCTTTAACAAAGGGAAAAATAAAAATATAAAACTTGAAAAAAGTTTAAGTTTCACAGTATTTTTTCAATATAATTATATGGTTACTTCATATGCGAAACCCTGTACATTGTTAAAAACTTTTATATATATAGTATAACTAGATATACTTGTCTAATTTTAAGACTGTATAAAAAGGGACACAAAACAATGGTTGAAAACAAAGCTTTCAAAGCGAAGAGTGTTATTCAAATTTCGCTGCTATTCCATTTTAAAGACAACTTAATTCTGCCATTATATTATCAGCTACGTTCATTTATCAGCGTTAGGCTTAACAGGTGTACAGAGTAAGCGCTACAATGGCGTAAAACATTTCGTTGGTCATCCAAACAATAAACGTAATTTTTAATTCGTGACACTCGTTCCTGTATATTGGTACGTACGTAATGTTACGGACCAGAACAAAAAGGATAAAACTGCAGGAGAATAGAAGTATTATTTTGGAATTGTACGGTTATAAGCTCTCTCTTCCTTAATGGCAGGCAACTCTTTGTTGTAGGGATCGAACACTATATGTTCCCCTATTTATTATTCTAGCATGCGGATGACAATCTTGATGGTATTAAATTTTGGACCACACACACTTCAATAGAATCCATTCGATTTTATTCAAAAATTTTACATTTTGAATACGAGATACCCATCTTTAGTACATAAAAATATATGAAAAGAATTGTTTTACCAACCGATGTATACCCTACTCGGAGAATTCTTACGATTGTAAGCTGTAAAAATCGTTCGTTTCTTCAGACTTTTGTTCTAAAGTGTCCGCATCACGTACAACCAGTGCTAATGTTGCAATTGTACAAACCTCGTATACCCAATTCAATGTTTCCCAATTTAATTATGCAAAAGAAAAGTCAAAGACGAAACCAAAGTAATTGACATTTCTTCTTTTATTTGGTCCTGTCCTGTTTCTTTCGTGTTTCTAAACTTGATTGCTATAGAAAGAAACTCCCCCCCTAAATTACAGAAAGAAACAAGTTGGCAAAGAAATTTATACACCGGCCCCAATGTCGTGATAATTTGGCATTTCCCTTTTGTGGGGAGTGACGAATTTTCAAAGAGAAGCGACCATAATGTTACGTGGGGGCCGTTTCCATAGACTTGCATGTGATCGTCAGTTTGAAGGTTGATTATAGATTTGAGGAGGGCTGAAATAATAAAAGGCAATGACTTAGGGAACAGGAGTGCTAAAAATCTTTAAACACCT
Organism: Hypothenemus hampei; assembly: GCA_013372445.1. Lineage (NCBI taxonomy): Eukaryota > Metazoa > Arthropoda > Insecta > Coleoptera > Curculionidae > Hypothenemus > Hypothenemus hampei. The sequence goes on along the minus strand of JABRWK010000032.1, from coordinate 706,120 downwards.
CGAACAAATAGTCTTAATTATATATTTGGCGTAATCAGTAAAAATCTCTTCCGTATTACACATTTGCATGATCATATTGTCAAGTTTCTGAGTAATAAGGTGTTTTGAGTGAAAATTTCGCGTGAGAGTTTTCTGGCTAATTCAATAATCCGGGTGCGTGTACATGTTAACCGTAAATCCCTTTGGGGAACGCCCAGTGTTCTCAATTCAAAACGGCCGTAGTTGAATCATTCAGATTTGTCGTGATAACGTTCGCAATGACATTCCAGAAGGAATGTTATTATGATCCGGTATCTGGAAATTCCTTCAGTCCAGTTGGAGCAATAACCATCTAGAATTTCTTTATTTGATCGTGAAAATGCATTGCATGCACTCGTTTTCCACGTAGTAAAGTTCATTATTACGGGAAAGTATTCTTACGAGAACATAACTGGATAATTTGCCCGTATATTGAGGTAGTATCTGAAAAAATTATATGTAGTTTGTGTTCCAAAATTCCAATCCAAGTTAGATGTAATCAAACTTACTTTTTTCAACTAAAACATGCAGTAAAAGAAAAATTTGCCTTGAGACCCATAAAATGACGGTTCCCGTTTGAAATTACATATGAAAATAAGTCTAAAAGAGACAATTTTGTTGCTGAAAAAAATGTTTTTTTTGTACCAAGATGAAAAGTTCATAAATCCGAAACTGACGCGATTCTCTCTCAGTTTCGTCATTTCGTTGATTCTCATTGAATCAATTTAAAGGGAACACAAAATTTTTTAGAAAATTGGTTTCATTTACAACACGAAATGTAATTTACAAAAAAAAAAATAAATGACTTTTTTTCGCAAACGAGTTATATTCTGGAACATAAATTATTTCTAGTGGGATGTGAGCGTTTGATGTATGTCCACATTCGAATAAAAGCAACCTTTAAAAATTGCCTCCTACATATTCCCGAGTGAAAAAGTTTCTCTTAAAATATTGGACTCTTATGAGCTCCATTAAATATTACACTTGAGCGCTAGACATCAAAATTATGAATTGCCCTTGGGTGGGGAAATGGCGAATTGCCGACCTGTGAGTCGCATTCCAGGCCGGAAATTTGCACATTAAATATTGTCGTTTGAATTAACCCTGTTTTAAATAGGCTATACAAAATTAAGCTTAAACTCTTAACTGGGACATATCACTAAATTTCTCACATTTTACATATGTTGATTTTTTTAGTATACTTATAGATGGTCCATAAATACTGATAGTGAATGAAAATTTGTCAAAATGTTTCAACTCAAAATGTCAATTAAGACACTTTAAATAACTAATTAAGTAGCTTTCAGGACAGTGGTACCTAAGATTAAGCCGGAAACTGTCAGTAACACTGTCATTTTATACGTGGAGTTTTAGGTATATATTTTTAGAAATTAGATTTTTTTTAGTTATTAATAAAAGTTCTTACAAGGGAAAACAATGAAACTGGGGATGGAGCTTGTTAATTAAGATAAAGAGGAAGAGAAAGGGAGAGGGGACGGTATTACTATTTACAGATGTTCCAGGTAAGTACGGTCCAGGTATTTTCGTTATCAAAGTTTAACTTTAGGCAGGGATGGTTTCCGAATTGAGAGCTTATTAGGCAAAACGACTTATTTATCGATACATGCCTAGGGCAGTTCCGGATAATTAACTCTTAACAAACCTCATTCTCAGTTTCATACCCTTTAATCACTAGTAAAAAATTCGTATAAACCGACGATTCAGCAGTGTTCATTTCACTCCATGTTAAAAGCACTTTTTAAGTAAACTTCAGAACAATAGTTGGCTTGTTAATGGAAATATGAAGTACTTAATGTTGGATACAATACAGATATACAATACACCTGAAATGAAAGAAACAGTGAATGTTATTAATTCAAAAAAGAAAAAAAACAGTGCTCTAGGCTCTTTTTTCAAATCCTATTTTCAATAACTTCGTATTTGAAGAAATTAAAAAGAGCAGTACCATAGAGTATAGAGCAAGCAATATCATGCTACTTTGTTAAATTGATTCAGTGCCAAATTGAAATTTATAACCTACATTTGAAGAAGAAAACAGTGATCTTTATCATGAAAACTTATCAGCTTATTGTTGCAACAAAACTGATCGCATTAAACCAGGAATTGTTGTATATGCTTTACAACCATCCTATTCTCCTGATCTCTCTTCGATTACAAATCAAATTTACATTCAAATATACAAAAGATTCATGGTGCCTTAAAAAGACTCGCACGATTTCCAAGAAGAACTCTGCTTTTAAATAAAAAAAATATATAAACAATGTCATGAAAAGCAACGTTTTCACCCAGAATTGATGATACTTTCATGTAAATAACTATGTTATAATGAATGTTTAGTGAATTACTTAGCATATGAAACGCCATAATAACAAAGTTGAACAAACTTTGTTTCGATTCAAAATCTGATTGTTCAAATTAAAGGGCAACAAAAAAATAACAAGATATATTATTAACGAGACAAATCCATCATAATCAATCAAATCGAGACCGAATACAATTTATTTCGAGCTTTCACACCGCGTGTTTCTTAAATTTGTCGATCATCTAGTATGACAAACAACATTAAAAAATTAACGTCGACGTTCATTATCGAGAACAACAAAAATCATGGTCATGTAGTTGTCTTTGAACTTTACCTATGTCATCAGTTTAGTCTTTATCCTTAGTACCATCAAAACTTAAATTTGATAGGGACCTTTTGCTTGCGTCTTGTAGCTTTGATATTCTCTTTAAAATCGTTAGCTTTACCTTTTTCTTTTATTAATTTCAATTCGTCCTTTACTTCTTGCTCAATAAAGTTGGGTGGTCCTATATCGCAATAAATCTAGAAAACGACTTTGTTTGTAACTTTTTTTAAGAAAAAACCCTTTTCCTACTGCTATTCCATACGAAGCACTATTATCATAAGTCTTGAAAAGGAAGATCGATGCTTTAGAAACGACCCAACGATTTATCTTTATATCTCGGCCACATGCACTGTTATAATAGACGATTCTGATTCCATTGTTATTATTCTGTTATTTAAATTTTCATATTTTGAAACATCGTGTTAAGGTAGCTGAAGAGCAAAGATGAATGGCCTCACCCTCTGCATACGTCTGGTTTGATTGATAATATTTAAAATAAAAAAAATGAGAAAAATGTGAAAGAAAACAACAAATAGTAGCAAAAATAAAATTAACATGGGTAAATTTTATAGTATTTAATACCCTAAATAGCAGGGACAAAACAAGCAGTAAAGAATTATGGTTATTTGACTAACCCCTGTATAATCTCTTTAGCATATACACCCACGGTCTCGTGCATTTGTATGATTTATCTGATATTCGTTAAAGGATTTGTACATGGACATTAACATGGTTATTTCTATTTATGCCTTTCCATAATCTTTTATGGACATCAACACTTTTGCTTGGGACGTGGACGCGGCGCGCCTTCATAAAAGGAGATTTTGAAAAATCTCGCTTGAAAATTAATGGCCTTATTACCGGTGATATATGACTACTAACTACTAGGTGTATATGAATATTAAGAACGGTGGGTGTCCGTTTATTCGTACCTGTTATTATGCAGCATCACTTTTGACGGATCCCGTTTTCATTAAGTGTTGCTAATATCCGAGGTATGGTGGTATGAAATTTTGTCGCTTCCTGTCCGACAAAGCGGTTCTAACAAAGTCCAAATTAACAATTGATTGGTGATTCGATGTACCGTTAATGCCCCCCAAAGTCATGCTTTATTTATGATAGGAGAGGTAAATGTGTTAAAAATTTTGCTCAAGGAATGGTTATCCTCGTGACTCGGCCATTACTGGAGTAATATATACTTTACATTTGTAACTAGATAGTTTAGAGGATTTTCTGGCATACCTATTTAATGATAACAAAGTGCGGAACGAATGGTTCTTTTCAACGTTTAAATGTCAAGATTGTGCTTGCCTTAATGGCAACATATTTTTTGGCAAAGGTTTTGCAAATTTATAGCTGCTGCGACGTTATTTTGTGAAAGAAAAAAATACACAGCACATAAATAAAAAAATAGTTCAACTCTAAGTTATTCAAAATAAAACAATACGAAGCCTATATTTGACATGTAACATTTAATCTTGATGATTTCCGACTGGTTTTAATTTAATAGGATAGGTGGAAAAACGGAAATTCCCGTTGTAGTTACGACTGCAGGAAAAACCTTTTGTGATGCTTTTTGTTTCGAAAAACATGGACAATTCAAATTGCAATGGATGCACGTATGTTTGGTTTTGCGGTGAGTTAACATAGAACTGACTACTTTGGAAAAACGCCAGACTAGTTTTCATTTAAACTTTGCTTTAAGTTATTTTTTATTTTGTTTTTAAAGAGAGTAAATGGAACAGTAAATATGATGAACAAACTTGCTCAGCAATATTAAAAAATTTGGACAAGAAATATTTGAACATAACGGTATGATGAGCTACTATTCTACATTTTATGTGAGTTTAACTATTAATAAAGTATTTTATACTGCAAAATTTTGTAGAAAAATGTCTGCATGTGCTCTATATGCCTCGAGTAAAACAGCAAGTTGAAAAACCATAAGAAAACAATTAATTTAAACTTTTTATTCAGTCCCAGTCTGTTATAAAATGAATAATAAATCAGTTTTCATTAACTAAATCGTAAATATTACTACCATTTTATTTTAACAACATGTTGAAACAATTAATCATTAAAATTTTTATCATATTGCAGACATTTCTGCATTTTTATTACGCAAAAGTTCAATTTATTTCTGGCAAACCCATCATGTTTAAACAGGATATATTCCAATTTTTTTCCAAAAAAGAATTATACATACATATCCCATCCATATAACTCTTATTGAATATTCGAAATTTGATTGTAGTGGAAATTATTTGTCCTTTCTTTTGTTTTTAATTGGAATTGTTCCAGAAATGCGATGTATATTGTTTGTTCCATTTTTTGCATGCTTGTTCTATTGTCAATATAATGGCAATTTTCATGTCAATATAATTGTTTATTAGTCGGTTAAATGTAATATTTGGTTTATAAATCAATATCCTTATTTATGTGGAATTCACCGCGTGTCCTCCTGTCGATAACATAAACAGAATTTAATGTTCGTGTAACGTAAAATCGTTGTATGACAAGGTACATGGTCGACCATATTTCGTTAGTGGCGTTTTGACTTGTGAAAATTATTAACTGGTTGTACGGCACGGTCATAAACGGAAAATCCAGCAGAGAGAACCGCCGACCGTCAGAATCGTCCGAACCGATGGAACCGTACGATGTTGTTTTTAATAAATAAAAACGCATGAATATTTATATTATTATTTATTAAAAAATTATTTACATGTTGTTTAAATAAGTTATACGGCGGGACGTCTTGTAGACAAGTGAATAAAAGTCTTGGGGAATATTTTTTATACATTTATTTTCACATCTTTGTTAAATTTACCGAAGAAACTGATACGATTTTAAATCTTTTTTCCCTTTTTTTTAGCGCATACATACTTTTATTGATTGTTCTAAATTTTGTATTGACAATTACTACTTATTTTTAACTCTTTATATTGTCAAGGTATATGATGAATTATTACTTTACTTTTATCATAATTGTAATTTATTTATTCAGCCTGACAAGTTAATTTCTCTTGTATTGAATAAATAAATAAATAAACATTTACTTCCAATACAAAATGTCAAATTCAAATAAAAAAAACTAATGCGTTTGATGAATTATTAAAAGCTTAAAAGCTAGTCTTTGCTTCGGATAGCAAAAATATAATGCCACATTAATGGATAAATAATTATATGTATATACCTAGACATCTAAATATGTATCAACATCTAAAAACAACACCTCTTGAATACTCAATATTTAATTATAAATATAATAAGTTATGACATTTTTCAATCAAACTGACAACAAAAATGTCTCCAAACAGATTGTTGGACTATACAGGGTTTCATCAAATCTAAATTGAGATATTTTAAGCTGCCGTTAAAAATCTCTTCAGACCTAAACTCGTGTAGAATGCCTAATTTTTATATATTTTTCAAATTACTAATTCTAATATTGAACGTATCTGGAACTTTCTTATATTCCCTTAACTAGAAATGGAAATCTGGTATTCAACTGTCCGTATTACATCCATATAGTTTAAATTGCAATCTTAGCTAATTTTGCCGCTTTATGAGTTTTATTACCATCAACATATGGTACACAAGAGACAAAAATGTGTGTGCGAGATTAAACGAAACGAAATTAATTCATATTTAATGTTCATTAGAGCCCATGTGGCGAAACGAATGCTCGATTATGTTAATTTCTTAAGTGTTATTACGAATAAACCTAAATATAATAATGTAGTCAGCGACAGTACTTATGGGCAATTCCAACTAGCAACTAAAACCCACACGTATATACACATACATAAATAACGTACATCTAATCTTAGGACTTTGTCTCCATTAACAGAGTCGCGTTGAACACTAGACCCTAGAAATTTGTTTGTTAAACTAGTTTGTAAACCTATTATGACCTGGTTATAATATGTAGTAACGCATATTTAACCTAAACCAGGTGGGGAAGTAGCTTAATGAATTATCAACTTACAATTTACGGATTCCCATCATTTCTCGTACGTTGTACTCAAATTAAATTTGCAAGTACATAAGTATACCCTTTCTCAGTGTAATTTTTAATTTTATGGATATCATAACATGACTTTCTTAATTACGTTCAGTTCAGCCTCCTGTGGGTAACCCATAAAAAAAGCCATTTTTCGTCACGATGCCGTGCCTTAGTAGCAGGACGTCTCTGCTCTTTTTGCTTGGAACTCTGCTGCGAGGTCTGATCTCCCGTCGGTATTAGACTTGTCAAAGTTATTTCACTTGAAAAGTATTCGAAAAATTATTTTCACCAAAAGTTCTCCCTATGGATAGAAACTATATAGGTATAGATTTTTTTTAGTGTCCTCCATTGGCTATTTGGATTTTGCCAATGGAGACCTATGTCGAAACAAAAAGGGAATTTTTCGAAATAATACCTACATAGTAGCAGCTTCGTCCTGAAATTGATTCGAATGCTTGTGGATTTGATGCAACTCACCTAGTGTTTATTTCTTTTTAATTGGCGATATTAGAATACTTTTACAAATATTCTTTTATAAACAAATCAACGACTTTGCATACAAAAGAACTAATCATTTGTCTGTTTTAAAGTAAAAAACAACAAATATAAATCACAAATAACAATAATAGACCCGCGACGACAGTTGAATATAATTTATATTAAAAATAAATGTAATTAAAGGTTGGGCATATTAATCACCGCACTCCGCGGCCCCAGAAGAATACACCACCAGCCGTGTCTTTATGTCAAGATTCGTACTGTTCTTCATTTATATTCGAGCCATGTCCGGAGAGCATTTATGAAAAATAATTCAGATGTTTGAGGCCGGAGAGACCCGTCATTTGTTAAATGACTTTACCGTATTCGAGACGAGATGTTACGTCGTGACGAACACGTCTTCATTAAATAGAAGGAACCGCTTGCTCATTGAACTCAACGGTTTGTGTCAGATGTGGCACCCCCCGTCGTTTCAGAGTCTTCCCAATCGGGTTAATCAATAAATTATTTGTTAATATGGGTTCATAATCTGAGTGACTTTGTAATTTTTCAACAAAAAAATAATTTCAATGAAATATACTAAATCAGTTATAGTGGTCATGTGGCTTTTTAGGACATTTTATCCAAGGTAAACCTGGAAATACGAAGTATTTTACTAACGAATACCATGAATACCAGAACCTTTATGTATGGTTAAAGCTGAACACATTTAGTTGAAAGCAAATACAATTGAATAACATACGAGTTTGCACAATGTATAAGTACGTACTGCTCAACAATTGAGCCTGTTATTAACGATCTGTTGCAAGTTGTACCTCAAAGCAAACGTCGTTTAGCAATACGTCAATGTTGTCGAGCCTATGTTTATCTACATATACTGACATTCAAGTGAAATTTTCGAACAACTTCTGATTCTGATCTTCCACAATTAAATTAACCTGTTTTCAAATCTTAATAATCAGTAAAATTCTGTAATACCTAAAGAAATGGAGTTTAATGATGTTTCGTAGATGGAAACATATTTCGTCAACTTTAACGTCTAATGTCTTAATAGGTACATTCAGAAAATTCTGAAATTTCATCACTGTCAAAAGGAGCTGTTGATGATCAATTTATTCTTACCAAAAAATGAATTGAAAAAGAAAATCAATGCTGGACATTATCGTCTTTAATATGGGCATGATTCGTTTAAGCCAGGCTGACTCTGAAGTTGTGAGTAACCAGGCATTTTTTTGGTAATAAACTTCATCTAACCTAATTTTTGCTGTACCACCTATGAAGAAAGTCAAAGATTGGTAACCGCTGTCGTAGATTAATATTTTAGTCTACATTTGCCTTTTTTTTATATAGATTCTTCAAAATTCATAAAAACAATTAAGTAATAAGTAAAAATTTAAATGAAAATCAAAGCTAGAGAAAGAAGTATACTATAAGGTTCTACCCCAAAGATATTGAAAAGACAAACACCACCAAAAATATATAAAGTGAAAATGCTTGTAACATTCGAACGTTTTTCATAGAATTTCTACACCACCCTCCCCCTCCCTCATTTTTTTTATCATTTCTCACCCGGTTCCCTTTTATCGGAATTAAATCTGAACTAGAACATATACACACACGAGGCAAAACAAACGTTGAGTATACATTTTTTTAGGAAATTGAATTTGTTGCCATGTTTTTATTGCCGGTCCTTGGGGTGCAGGGTAGGATCGAGTAAAATGGATATCGGAGCGTTTATCTCAACGATAGAAATAAATAAACTATCAAATGTCGCTTGCAAATCGTAAGAAAATCGGTTGGAACTCAATCACTTGGCAAAATTGGAGTGTGTGTATGGGACAAGTAAGTAAATGGCAGCATATTATGACGATGGATGTTTCTGATAGGAATCATAATGTTGTGGTGACTTTTTCAATTACATTGATTATCATTTAACATCGAACAATAGTCCTATTTCCATGTTTTATAATAGAACGAGTTTGTGCAATGCAATAATATATTTGTCCTTTTCGTTGAATCAAAGCTCGAAAATCCTTTTGACGCGGTTTTAACTGGAATTTCCATTTTGTGTTCGCCGAGTTATTAGCAGTCACGTAATTTACTTTCCTTTACAATCAAGTATCAAACTAATAGAGCGATATTTCTAATTCCCAATCTCTGTCTACCGGAAATCTAATTGGCAATAAACGTAGAATCATTCTGGTTGAAACTAGATTTAAGTAAATATTACTCTGCGGTTGAGTTTGCGGAATGCAGTGTTGCTTCGGAAATTGAATCTTTGATATCCAATTTATTTGTTCTGGTTATCCATTGCCAAAATTATATCTTAAATTATGAAATCCAATTCTCAAATGTATGAAATTATATTTTTATTATAATGTTCATTTTATGGAGTAGTTCTCCTTCCTACGTGAATGTCCCAAATGCAGATACGTATCATATCCAATACCAACATTTAAAATCGGAATGACTAATACACTTGGTAATACTCGGGTCCCGAATGTGGATCGCCGTAATGTCAAAATTCATTAAAATGCATGAGCTATTTCCGTGTTCCACCTATTCAGAGTATTACTCCAGTTATCAAATACGTAATACCCCTGTCTCCAGTGGGTCAAATTTCCAACAAAAAAATGTATACCCGTTAATTTGTTAATTCTTTAAACGTTTCACAGATATAGTTTCAATTATTTTATTGTACATCAAATATACTTTTTAATGAAAAGTTGTCTATAGAATAAAATTGGTCCAATACTAGATTTAAAATTGACCAATTTTATTCAAATCCACTCACTGGCTATAAAAATAAAAAGCAACTAAAGGTGCTTTATGTCTTTTCTTGACGATTACGTTAATTTCTTTTTAAGGGCGCTTTGATTTAAGGAGATTCCGCTATAAATGTAAAAAGGCGCTTCTTAATGGCTTTAGGTTAGTCAGCTTTTGTATGCATTGGTTAAAAAAAGTGATTAACGAACAAACAGTATGTGGTGAAATGAAAAAGAAAATTAATACGCGCATGTAAATTTAGGGAAAAAGTTTTATACGAGTATTAGATTTTTAGCAAATCTCTTTAATATTTATTTAAATATTTATTTCTCTGAGAACCGGTTGTGTGGTTAAAACCAAAACTGCACGTATTGTTTTGTCTCTCTTATAACGAAAAAAATATCCAGTATTTATAGAGGGCAAGTGCTTTTGTCCGGTTGTGAAAATTGAAAAGTGAGTGACGCTGATACAATAACTGAACTCACATACTATAATTGATTTGCAAAAACTTGTTTTTAGTTACTGGAAATTGATCGATGCACAACAGTTTGATGCAGAGATGTTAATTTTATTCGAAACAACTATTAATAACTATAATTTGTATAAAAAACTGGATATTTGAGTTCCGTACGAACTTTCAAATTCTAAAATGATTTAAAACGATGTTTCACAAGTTTAATCCTTTCTATTTAAAGTCTTAAAGGTGAAGTTCATCATCAACACAGGGATAAAGTTTCGAAAATGGCAAAACTAAAAAGTATGTTTCCTTTCCCGAACGTCTTTTCCTAAATGTTCCATACGAGAAAACCTTTAGGCGGAAAGATGTTGATGGCCTACTAAGTATAATTCTGGTCTTGTATATTTTTATCTTTTATCGAAAAGCAGTTACAAAAAAAAAGATAGGTGGGATGTTGAAGAAACTTTTAATCATCAAAGTTCAAAAGTCCATTTGCCTTGATACTACTCATTGACAGTACAAAAGTTTCGTGAGGTTTTTATATTAACGAACTAAAAAAGAATCTTCTTTGCATGAAAATCTAATCTATTTCTAAAAAGGTTAAAAAGTATTTTTTAGACTGCCATTGGCTAGTCAATTTCCTATTATTTGAAGATTAAATTGTTAACAACGGCAACAGTAAAGGTGTTTTGTCGGCAACATTTTAGCTTTAACCCAGCATAAAATAGTCATTTTTAAGAGGGTCGATCCCCATATTAAACCGTCCATTTTTCCATTGAACACGTTTATTATTTAGTGCGGAAACCTTTATGTGTATGTCATTTTTAATTTCCTTTTTCGATTCCTTTTAATTACTACCACCGACCATCCCCCACCTCCCCCTTACAAAAAACAAAAATGATACGTTGTTGAATTCAATCCCCTCATTTTTTTCAATCTATTTATAGCACCTGAATTAGCTCTACTATTTTTAATAAAAGGCTCTAAGTTGAGAGGCAAGAATGCCAGAACAAAACACTTAAAACCCATTAAATGTTTTTTTTTCTTCTCTGTGGTGTAATGGAATCGCCCAGTTGACTTATTAAAGCAATCTTACTTCGTTTCGGGTTTACGATGCCGATTGGGATATGAAAGGTTGAAATTTATAGACATGAATGTAAATAAGTTTGATAAAAACGAGACTGGCTACTTAAAATATCAATTCTTTTACCGCTATTTAAATATACAGTTTGACTTCTTCGTCTTGCCGTTAATGCAACACCTACAAGATACTAATAAGTACATCAACGATGACACATGAATCGAAAAAAAGTTAAATTAATGTGTTCCTTACGCGTTTTAAATAGATACATACATAGAGAATACATCTGTGCTCTCGACCTCTTCGAACCTCTCCGACTATTATAATCTGTTAATCCCGGATGGGTGTGCTCCAAACTTGCCTTCTCCCATCTGAGAGAGTATTGCCTGCATGTGGCCTTTCGACGAGATTACCAAAAGCAGACGTTGTAAAAAATAATATTGATGTTCAATGTCAAAAGATTATGTTTAAAGGTTTTAAATTTCTAGTTTACATGACGTTGGAAAGCATTAGGAAAAAAGCACTCGGGGGATCTTTTTATATTATTGAAGAACATCTATTAGGTTTAATATTAAACTTTAATATGACAAGGTAAGGATCTTTTCGTGCTTTTAGGGGAAATCCTTTGTTATCCGACTTAACAGTACCAAAAAATACAAATGAACAGTACTGTTCAATACAAATAAAGACAAAGTATCCTTATTTTTCAAGAAAGAGATCATTTTGTAGTCGGATTGAAGTTGCAACATTTGATATCAATGTGAAATACTGCGTTAAACATTCGATAATAGCTAATAGGTACCTATCTATTCCTCTGGAGCTTTGCATTCAGCCCCTCTTCAACCCTTTGTGTCGTTTACTTCAAGAGAGTTGTGCGGCAAATTAAACCTCGTGACCCGAATCCCTGATGAGCCAGATTACTTTATCAGGTGACATTTACTCGTTTATTTCACCCACCTACCTGTATACAGAAAGGCCAATAAGACCAGCAATTTCAATTAAGCCCGAATGAAATTAATACGGAAGAGGAAAAAGGCGTTCGGTTCTTCGCATTTCCAAGAAATATTCGTTAATTTTCCGCTTAGGTAGAAAACCCATGGACATATTATACGATCTTACAAATATAGTATATATATATATATATAATTTCTCCATGAACAAATTTAATATTAACAGTGCCAGACGTCATCAGTATTGAAATTGGAAATTAGTTTTTAAAATTTCTTTAAAACTCTTCATAGTTCATTTTACATGTCTATGGTATTATCCCTGACTAAACAATACGAAGACGCATAAATCGCGCGACGGTTTTCGGCTTTGATTTCATCACAGGTGAAGGAGAGGGAGGGGAGGGGAGAGGAGAGAGGGAGTCGACGGAATTACCTTTAATTGAACAAAGAGAAATAGTTTAATTAAAGGAATAGAGTGCTCGAGGTTTGAGAAACACGAGAACCGCAATGTGGAAGGCAACTTTTCCCAATAAATTAGCCGGGTTTTTATCTTGGAAATCTACGGGCACAGTCGATGCGGAATCGCAGAAAAGTTGAAATTAGCTAGAAAAAAATTGTTAAGAAGCCACATTACAAAATGGTGAACTTTACGATTTATGAGTGGATTTAATTAAACTGTCATAAGAACATTTTTAATTACAGTTCTAACATTCATCTTTACGATTGAACTTGAAATTTCCTTGTAGTTTACAGGACATTTTCTCTGTCCTTTAAAGGGTTCCCCATGAATTGAGTAAACCGCCACTAAAATTAAATTAGTAGTGAAACTTTCACGATTACTCAACGTACTCAGTTTTAACTGCATATCAAACTAGTGTTACTGTTGAAACCCACTTGCAAAGCATCAGTTTGAGATAAATAGAGAAACTTATGCAGTTGCGTTCTAATTAGCTAAAATTCACGAGCTTGTATTTTCGACATATTTAGTTTGTTTTGTAGTCAAATCTACAATTGTATTACTTTTAGATAACGTTAAGTTTCAAATTAATTATTTCTTCAAGTTTGACGTGTAAAGAAAAGTTGGAATGTTCTAACCCTATTCATAACATCGTAGTGGAAAATCCTGAGAAACATAGAAACATAATGAATTTTGTTATAGAAAACAGCGCAAGGAAAAGGAGCTACTAATAATTGAATTTTAAATAAACTTCTTCTCCCTTTTTGTTTTAGTAGTATATTAAACTGAGGATTTTGGAATAAATGTTGGGTATAATATGCAAATTGTTTGACATTGGACTTGTTGGCGGCGCTAGAGATAAAGCAAAACATGGTCAGCAACATCAGCTGAAAATATTCAATACCTAAATAAATGTTCTAAAAACTCTGGAAGCATTAACTTATCAACAGTAAACTTTTAATGTTCAAAAAGTGACAGTTTGGAATTTCGGATTCTTTCTTTTTATAAATCTTTTTTTGTTTTTGAAAAAAAAGAAGTTCCAGTAAAAAATGTAAATCTTGAAAGACATGGACCATTATATACTAAAAAAACGCTGGCTCAATTTTTTTTATCTTAAGCAAGTAGAACGAAGTCTATTGACTTCAGCTCGAGCTGCAAAGCCTTATTCTAGGTTTTTTTAACATAATATCTGAAGGAAAATTTTAATCAACAAGCTTAAGATATTTGATCAGCTGAGTGAGAAACTGAAGGAAATTTTGATAATAGTGAAAATATAATAAACATCAATAATGTCTTCAAAGTTGATTAAATGCAGCGATCCGCCCGTTCGCTAATACCTCATTAAGAACTATTCCAATTTCTAACTTTAGGCAATATTGCTTATTATATAAACTTAAATCCCGCTTAATTAGTACCAAAATTCCCGAACATTTCATACTCCAAGTATTTAGTTACCCTCGTTGCTGTTTCCATTAAAGGATTACAAAAGGGGGAACTGGCTGACAGTATCGTCACTGTTCTGAGTTCAGGGAGATTTCAGCTGCTTCCCCTTGTCTATCAAAATTATCTATATAACAGTAACAGTAAACTTGCTCGTCTCTCGGACCCATCAAACGCCCACAATTTTTATCGATTCGCACACTTTTATATACGAAGTAAACAACCATTATTGATTACATCATTATCAGTGAGTGGTAGACAACCATTCTGAATTATTAAGCAGTTTGCGAAACTCGTTAGGACCTAAAGTATTTTAACTGTTTTGCCAATGACATAGGCCCCTAGAATTAAAGGATTAGAGTGCTTGGCTTGAAGTTTTTTAATTAACTTTGTATTTCAGACAGTAATCGGTCATTAACTGTAAATACCTGTAGAGAGTGCAATATATATGTGGAAAACAACATAATATTGGAAATTGAAAACACTTCATATTTTACAATTATATGTTATAGGAAAAAAGATGACATTGTTCACTGATGGATTAGTTGTTATTCGAAAGTTGAGAACAATTATTATAACAGCTTAACCAGACACTAGAACTTTACAAAGAATGGGTATCGCTGTTGAGTTAGAGTACAGATATTGTAAGAACGATCGAGAAATCACTGCTTATGCTTTATTAAACTAAGCACTCTAACACTTAGAACTGTTTCTTTTCGAGTTACGATCCACATCACCAATATTACCTAAGTCAGGAGTTTAGCTCGATAAAATTGTCCTACACGTTTTCCAAGATAGGGTCAAAGGGGCCTAAGGACTACCCGTGTAGAAAAGGAAACAATAAGAATGATGAAAATTTATTACTTCTGGATTACTCCTGCATCAATTGTTTCCGAAACGAATTTCAGATGATACTTTGTAGCAAGCATCTAAGAAACAATCTATGCAGAAGGAATCTAAAAGTAATAAATTTTCACACATTGAAATCTGTGAAAGTTTTTTTCAAATTAAGAAAGATCTCCATCTCAATAAGATCTGTACATGCTGAATTTCTTGAGACTTTCGATATATAGTTTCTATCAGTTTTTCCTTTGATTCCTGGACTTTCCATAACATCTAATTGATTTGATTATTTTAACAAAGCTCTAAAAATTAATTATGACAATCAACATGGTTCCGTTTACTTAGGAATACTTATTCTAGTATTGACGTTGGTTAGTGTTCCAGAATTTCAATCAACGCCCCTAATATTTGCACCCCAGTTGTACTTTTCGGATACTACACACACCATTCATGCTAAACACTGTCTTTAGCACTTTTTCCGCATACTTTCCATCCCCTACTATACGTTTGTTTTTTGTTCCGTAATTTTAGTCTATGTGTTTTTCATTAAGAAGTTCATAAAGAAAGAAGTCTGTAAACTGTTTCTTTTCTCTATAGTTTTTATATAGATAGATACATTTGTTTTTTTTTACAGGATAATATACAAATACTTTCTTTTATATGTAGGTATATAATACATATACATAAACTTATAACATTAGTAGAGGGATAATTGTTAAATCAATAAAAAACATATTAGGAATACTTTTCCACAATGAAATCTTAAACCTCCTTTTTCCTACATTGTTTAAAAAACTTTATGTTTAATACTTAAACCTGATAGCCATATAATAATAATGCCACGAAGCTTTATAAATACACCCTACCTAAAGCCGTTCCGTGCTGCCCTCAATCGGCATATCAGTCAATATTTTTTTATTGTGAAATCAACAACGATCACGTAAATAGTATTTTATACGGGAATATGTATTTCACACGTGTGTATTGGAATCATTGTTAACACGCACTCCCCATAAAACATTGTACCACCTAAAATTTCCATAAAATTACCTGAGTTTTTGAGTATTTTAAGCGACAGTTACGTGAAAATTTAAAAATAAAAATAACGTGAATTTCTGCCATCGATTATGCTTTTTTTTATTTTTGGAATAACGCCTGGATTATTCCTCTAATTGGTCTCGCAAATTCGCAATAATCCAGCTAATTAAAAATTAATAATATGCAAATCTAATAGGACCGGTGGTATGTGCGTGTTTAAAATGTGCATGAAATATTTAATAATGTTCCCTCAGATTTTTGTATTAATACACGTACTTGGAAAATAAATAATCGCAATCGATTTCCTGGAAATGGAAAACATCTTAGGCAATTAAACTGAAATATATCGAAATGTATGGAAACACACAAATTAATCCTACAGCTACCATTTAGAAGAATTAAAGCCATTTTCCATTCTACCTCTATAATCCATTATTTGAATAGAAATCAATGTGTTTTAGAGCGTTCCAAATAAAACAAGATATAGCTGAAAACTAATGAGTTTCCAGATTTAATTGAAGCAAATTATGTTACAAAGCTTAAATTAGTCATTTGTCGAAATTGGAATTCTCTTCAATTAATATAATAAATTTTCCACAAAAGGATGTAGTTCCATACTATTTAATACTGCAAAACCAAACATTTTAGTGATTGTAACAGAATTGAATAGAATTCTACATATTTTCTTTTTATCAATTTTGAGAGTTGAGATTTAAAAATATCGATTTTTATGTAAACTAAGTCGATGAAATCATGAATTGAACCCGAATGACAATGCTAACACTTTTGATGACCTCACGAGACATCAGATGACGATTTTGAATTGAGCTCGGGTCGTAATAGTCAGGAGAATTAAAGTATCTAAATGAATTTGAAATCTGGAAACACTTCAATTTCACTATGATGTGATATCGGTAGGATTTTTACTGAATTCTATTACATCAAGAAAACAAAACTCCTTCATTAGAAAATTCATTTATTTGGTCAAAAACCGCTTAAATTCCCCAAACGATCTCGGCGAGACCCTCTCCGAACACATTACAATGGAACATTCCCTTCTATCTCTTCGGCCAATTTAAAGCCCCTGTTTGTTCTCAGATTAAATACGAGTGCGACTTGATATTTTAATTAGGCTTTTCGTCTTATTGACCCCTGGAAGGATTGTGGCTTTTCCATCTGGCTCGTTTAGAATGGACATTTCGTTAAGCCTTTAATTTAGGAGCTTTTCAAGAAATGTCTAAAATTCCCGTTTGGTAACATTTCGAACCGATTGTAGACCATAATATACATTGAAGGGAAAATACGTCACTCACACCTAATCATAAAAGTAGATGAGAAACTGGGGACGCTGATGGATTTTTCATATTTCACCATGTCATAAACTGAAAAATTGTTAACACCCTTCACGTCCTAAATAAAATTTTACGATCTTTAATTCAATAACTTAACGTCGTCGATCCGACCAAGCCCTCGTCGAGAAACTATAAAAAAGAAAACAAAACTGACACGTTTTAACATTCAGGTTCAATTGCATCTCGGACCGGCCTTAACCGATCTTGACGTCCCACGCAATGGGTGCATCACTTACCGATTCGACTTCGCCCCTAATTTCGTGAGTCGCATCGGTCCGAGCTCGAGACAGCTCGGAATCCATTAGCGAGGCGAGCATCGCAATTATTGTTCTGAAGCAATTAATCTCGCCACGGGGACCCACGGACCAACCCATTGTGGTACACACACAGAGAGAAAGAGAGAGAGAGAGAGAGAGACACATATGCATGGAATATGGTGGTTGGTCTTCATCGAATTACGACGACTTGTCTCTGTGTTTGGTATTAATAACTTAAATGTATGGCATTTTATCATGCATGGTCTTGGTTATCATGAAGGTGCTGCCCAGTGAATCGTGGTCTTAATAATTTCGTACACTAAAGAGGCAATTAAGAAGGCATAAGACCGGCAAAACAGGAGGAACCTCTTAATTAACTAAGATATAATAACTAAGATTGGCAAATGCTGTATTGTCTTAACTCCAATATATATTGTCCATAAAACCAATGGTGTGAAATTTTACAGTTGCGGTTCCATAGTTGAGTGCAAAGAGAGGTATGACTTAAGGCTATTTATAATGTTAAATTGCTGTTAGCTCTAATCTCTAGATAAACATGAGGGTGAGGGATTTTAAATTGGTTCACTGTTGTATGGATGTTATAATATAACGTAGTCGAACTCAGGGATCAAGTGCCTCTTTTAGTCTTCCATCTGAAAAATAAAAACTGTTTTTATTGCAAACAAGCAGCACTCATTCTTGGCTGAACGACTTCATTTAATCGTTGAGTTTTAATTAAAAACCATCCCAAGCTGAAATCGGGAGTAGCATTTGATTTGTTAATAATGCGAGATAAACTCGTTTTTAACGAAAATCCGGAATGAGTCTGTTCGTGACATTTGATTGGATAGAGTGTTGATGTTGTCATGTCGGCCTTATATCTCTTTGAAAGGCCTATTGTTTTCGCAAAAACAAAATTGTCTAATTAATGCGACCATTCATGTATGTTGTTGCACATTAATAATCAACAATTCTTGTGTAGAGGCTATTAAGTGTTAAAATTCACGTATTTTCAGTCAAGGTTCTCATTTTGTATAATGGTTTAGTTAAAAAAAAGGTGAAAAGTTTTAACGGTACAAGAGTTTAGGTTATTTGACGAAATTTACGATCAATTTTGTTTTTCTTCGCTTGCGGATCCCCTGTGGACAACAGTTACAAACATTCGGAATTAAAATGTTGTCAAATTTTCCGGGGAAAAAGTTTTCGAGGAAAACCTTCAGGTAAACAAGAAGAAGAGAAGAGCCTCTATCTGGAATTCTCAACTCCGTTTAATAAACTCCTTAAAATTTATTCTTCCATTCACCTGCAGATTGAAAATTTCGCTCATATAAGTACACAGAATTATGCAAAAATTCCCTCTCTGAATATATTTCTCGGCTTTCTTCGCTCGCTGAATAAAAAAGTACTTTTAACTTTTTCAATTTTAATAAGAAAAAGTCATCGACCAACTGTTGTTTTTCTTCATAATTTTCTTTGTTTTCGTGATAAATTGAATATTATTCAACTTTAGGCGGGCGCATTCTTACACGCTCGATTTAACATATATTTAGAAAGTTCATAAAGTGATTTTATATGTAACTCTGGAAGCTAAAAATGTATTTTCTAGCCATCAAAGAGTCTTAAAGAATTTCACAACAAACGTTAAGTCTCGTTGTTTAACTTTCGGTGTCACATGTTTCTCACAAAGGTGTGGGAACATTGCTGCTACAACTTTTACTTCGCTTTTTATTTTTAATGTAGCCTCCAGAAAATCCTCATTTAACATAACTTAACATGGAGAAAATTCTTCTATTTATTCACCATTCCATCTGATTTGCTTAATGAAATATTGCTCTTAAAATAGGTCAAATTATTCATTTTGATTAAGAATCGATTTCTGTAGCAGCACAAAGTCATAATTCATCTTTTATGTTTTAAGACGCTCTCAGCAACAAAAAGAGGAATAAGTCTCAATTAGTTTATAGTATTGATTGGGACAAAACGTAAAAATTGCCTTTGGCCAGTTAACGGAACTTTATGAAATAGAATCTTTTACTTATTACGTGGTTTATAAATTTGTTATTCACTAAATTTTTGAGGTTTGCTTATTTCTCTATGATAATTTGCCCGAGCAATTCTGAAAATATTATAAATTTAATTGAATAATGGGGTCATTTGAAACCAATTACCAAAACATTCTTCGTAATTCTTCATTCTTACTACCTCAAAATGAGGTTTATTTTTCATCTCCAAAAAGAAAAAGAGATATAAAAGCCTAGTAGCAATTTAACACCTTAATTAAGGAAAGAAAATCCTGGAAAAAAGTTGCATTATTGTAGCTTCAAAGATATTTCTCTGTAAGCCAGAAGTTCTTTGGAAAAAGTTCTTGATTTTTTGATATTTTGCAGAAATTCTTCTCTTGCCAAGGAAGAAGTTTGGGTAGCCACAGAACGAGAATCGAACCTGTGAATACTCGCGAACTGCCGATTCAATATTTAGACTGAATGTCTGTTTGAAAAATGCATTTAGAATTCTTTCTGTTGGAAACGTCTGTACAACTTCAAAATTTTCATCGGTAACCACTATGCGACTTCGTTGTTCGTCTTTAAATGAGTTTCGGCAACATTTCAATTCAGCGTACCAACCAAAAACACTGAAACGTGATGAAACTAACCTTTCCAGATTCTGCTTCTGGAATAAATTCACTTTAATATTGTAAAAGATCATTGCAGGAAAATGGTCCAAATAGCTTTTTATCTTTAAAACCACAGAATAGCAGTTTATCTATTTCTATATCCCAAAAAAATTGTAAGGACTTGAATTCCTGACAACTCTTCTATATTTTGTAATCATTTTTTTGTTAAATTGTTAAATCCTTCCTTTTTCTTGCCACTGCTAATATATTTCCTAAAGAACCTTTTCAGTGAACTAAATGGGAAGCCAATAACCGAAATGCTTTCGGTATATAAATAACTTCGTATACCACCGATAGAGTTTTATATCAATAAGTAAATGGAAGAGTTAGCGATGCGTCCAGGCTAGACAACCGAACCTAGGTAATATTTCAGAAGATATCCGGCCACTGGAATATTGCAACGACCTAAATCATGTTCGCTAGTCGGCCTAGCATTGTTACCGATCTCGTAAATTATAAAAGCTTTGGGATTCGTATATGCAAAAGTTGATTTTAGTGGCAGAAATGGGCAAAATTTATTGGCTTGTTTATGCAAAAAAACTAGACTAAGGCTTTCCAAACAAACGATTTATCTACAAAGTTGGATAGCGCTAATTGAGAAATAACCAACAGGGCAATTAGGAGATAATTTATTCATGAAATATAAATAGTTTTGTGAACTTTTCATTGTCTTTGACACTGAACATGACTCTTCTAGAATTAATAGAAAACTTGCGTATTTTATAAAATATTTCAGTTGAGTGAATAANAACTAAGATTGGCAAATGCTGTATTGTCTTAACTCCAATATATATTGTCCATAAAACCAATGGTGTGAAATTTTACAGTTGCGGTTCCATAGTTGAGTGCAAAGAGAGGTATGACTTAAGGCTATTTATAATGTTAAATTGCTGTTAGCTCTAATCTCTAGATAAACATGAGGGTGAGGGATTTTAAATTGGTTCACTGTTGTATGGATGTTATAATATAACGTAGTCGAACTCAGGGATCAAGTGCCTCTTTTAGTCTTCCATCTGAAAAATAAAAACTGTTTTTATTGCAAACAAGCAGCACTCATTCTTGGCTGAACGACTTCATTTAATCGTTGAGTTTTAATTAAAAACCATCCCAAGCTGAAATCGGGAGTAGCATTTGATTTGTTAATAATGCGAGATAAACTCGTTTTTAACGAAAATCCGGAATGAGTCTGTTCGTGACATTTGATTGGATAGAGTGTTGATGTTGTCATGTCGGCCTTATATCTCTTTGAAAGGCCTATTGTTTTCGCAAAAACAAAATTGTCTAATTAATGCGACCATTCATGTATGTTGTTGCACATTAATAATCAACAATTCTTGTGTAGAGGCTATTAAGTGTTAAAATTCACGTATTTTCAGTCAAGGTTCTCATTTTGTATAATGGTTTAGTTAAAAAAAAGGTGAAAAGTTTTAACGGTACAAGAGTTTAGGTTATTTGACGAAATTTACGATCAATTTTGTTTTTCTTCGCTTGCGGATCCCCTGTGGACAACAGTTACAAACATTCGGAATTAAAATGTTGTCAAATTTTCCGGGGAAAAAGTTTTCGAGGAAAACCTTCAGGTAAACAAGAAGAAGAGAAGAGCCTCTATCTGGAATTCTCAACTCCGTTTAATAAACTCCTTAAAATTTATTCTTCCATTCACCTGCAGATTGAAAATTTCGCTCATATAAGTACACAGAATTATGCAAAAATTCCCTCTCTGAATATATTTCTCGGCTTTCTTCGCTCGCTGAATAAAAAAGTACTTTTAACTTTTTCAATTTTAATAAGAAAAAGTCATCGACCAACTGTTGTTTTTCTTCATAATTTTCTTTGTTTTCGTGATAAATTGAATATTATTCAACTTTAGGCGGGCGCATTCTTACACGCTCGATTTAACATATATTTAGAAAGTTCATAAAGTGATTTTATATGTAACTCTGGAAGCTAAAAATGTATTTTCTAGCCATCAAAGAGTCTTAAAGAATTTCACAACAAACGTTAAGTCTCGTTGTTTAACTTTCGGTGTCACATGTTTCTCACAAAGGTGTGGGAACATTGCTGCTACAACTTTTACTTCGCTTTTTATTTTTAATGTAGCCTCCAGAAAATCCTCATTTAACATAACTTAACATGGAGAAAATTCTTCTATTTATTCACCATTCCATCTGATTTGCTTAATGAAATATTGCTCTTAAAATAGGTCAAATTATTCATTTTGATTAAGAATCGATTTCTGTAGCAGCACAAAGTCATAATTCATCTTTTATGTTTTAAGACGCTCTCAGCAACAAAAAGAGGAATAAGTCTCAATTAGTTTATAGTATTGATTGGGACAAAACGTAAAAATTGCCTTTGGCCAGTTAACGGAACTTTATGAAATAGAATCTTTTACTTATTACGTGGTTTATAAATTTGTTATTCACTAAATTTTTGAGGTTTGCTTATTTCTCTATGATAATTTGCCCGAGCAATTCTGAAAATATTATAAATTTAATTGAATAATGGGGTCATTTGAAACCAATTACCAAAACATTCTTCGTAATTCTTCATTCTTACTACCTCAAAATGAGGTTTATTTTTCATCTCCAAAAAGAAAAAGAGATATAAAAGCCTAGTAGCAATTTAACACCTTAATTAAGGAAAGAAAATCCTGGAAAAAAGTTGCATTATTGTAGCTTCAAAGATATTTCTCTGTAAGCCAGAAGTTCTTTGGAAAAAGTTCTTGATTTTTTGATATTTTGCAGAAATTCTTCTCTTGCCAAGGAAGAAGTTTGGGTAGCCACAGAACGAGAATCGAACCTGTGAATACTCGCGAACTGCCGATTCAATATTTAGACTGAATGTCTGTTTGAAAAATGCATTTAGAATTCTTTCTGTTGGAAACGTCTGTACAACTTCAAAATTTTCATCGGTAACCACTATGCGACTTCGTTGTTCGTCTTTAAATGAGTTTCGGCAACATTTCAATTCAGCGTACCAACCAAAAACACTGAAACGTGATGAAACTAACCTTTCCAGATTCTGCTTCTGGAATAAATTCACTTTAATATTGTAAAAGATCATTGCAGGAAAATGGTCCAAATAGCTTTTTATCTTTAAAACCACAGAATAGCAGTTTATCTATTTCTATATCCCAAAAAAATTGTAAGGACTTGAATTCCTGACAACTCTTCTATATTTTGTAATCATTTTTTTGTTAAATTGTTAAATCCTTCCTTTTTCTTGCCACTGCTAATATATTTCCTAAAGAACCTTTTCAGTGAACTAAATGGGAAGCCAATAACCGAAATGCTTTCGGTATATAAATAACTTCGTATACCACCGATAGAGTTTTATATCAATAAGTAAATGGAAGAGTTAGCGATGCGTCCAGGCTAGACAACCGAACCTAGGTAATATTTCAGAAGATATCCGGCCACTGGAATATTGCAACGACCTAAATCATGTTCGCTAGTCGGCCTAGCATTGTTACCGATCTCGTAAATTATAAAAGCTTTGGGATTCGTATATGCAAAAGTTGATTTTAGTGGCAGAAATGGGCAAAATTTATTGGCTTGTTTATGCAAAAAAACTAGACTAAGGCTTTCCAAACAAACGATTTATCTACAAAGTTGGATAGCGCTAATTGAGAAATAACCAACAGGGCAATTAGGAGATAATTTATTCATGAAATATAAATAGTTTTGTGAACTTTTCATTGTCTTTGACACTGAACATGACTCTTCTAGAATTAATAGAAAACTTGCGTATTTTATAAAATATTTCAGTTGAGTGAATAATAGCAAAATAAAAAAAAAATAGTTTTACAATATTTAATATAGTTTTCGGATTAATTGAAAAAATGTAAAGGAACATTTGCGATCCTGCAGAAAATGTCGTTTGATATTAACAGTTTCCAGTGTAGTTTCAACTCCAATACGTGCACGTTTTCTATTACCAACAGAATTTCGTATATATTTTATCTGCGAAAGAACCGGATGAATGGTCCAATGACTCACTAAATTATGAAATATTACTTTTTCCAGTTCACTATAGGCACGTATCTAATTGTTTAATCAATCTAACCAATACATTATGAATATTCCTACATAGAATATTAAAAACGGACATATTAATTTAATGATAAAAGTTATATTTTACCGAATTATTATTTAAAGTTTCAAGATTCTTCAAAGTTATAATGAAGTTTCTCGTAACGAAACTGAAAACAATGAATGGCCTAGAGCAGTACCTGTCAGAAAATGGAGAATAATAAGGAGCGATGTTAAAAATCTCTTCCATTCAGACATTGCAGTGTTGCGTGTCTAGCAATATACAGCTCAGAATTCTTCGCATACATGTCATTTAAATGGATATTTATGTGAGGTCTTATTAAATGTAACATTGACAAGTAGACTAATAACTACATACATATATTTTCTTCATTATTTTACTATTTTAAAGATAATTTATACTTTCCATTTACATACGTTCCTTTTTAAGTGATTAAAAGTATCTGATACAATAGTGAAATGTCAGTATACATTTATATACATACATATATCCTTTGTATATTATATATTATTTATTTATTTATTTATTTATTTATAATATTTATTTCTATATAGTATGGTATATTTGACCATTGTTTGTAGTGCTATAAATAGAAACGTATTTAAATGCCTACTTCCATATAAGTTGTTCTATGAAATAAATCTTGATGTATATGGAAAAAATTTCGATTTCCCATTGGGTAAGTAACAAAATACCATTCGCGCAAGATAACAAGCACCACTCGCGGTGTGCAAAGTTAAAAATTTTTGTGCGTTCGTGAATAGATCTTACGATGCCGAAGTAAATGTGGACAAGTACCATTTCTTGTCAAACGACCGACAACGGAAAGGGACCCAGGCAGCACCTGACGCGCCGCGGCGTGAGAACCAAGGATGTGCAGGAGGCGGTGGTGGGTCGTGACCCATGATGGGCCGCGGGCTCTACGTCCACACCTTCGTCTACAATGGACGGTCAGTGTGCTGCTTTTCTCTATATTGAGAAGAACACTAATATTTTCTACTGAGATTGGTTATATTTTATTTTTTTTATCTTTTATTGTTCTTGTTTAGCTGTTGTGAATAAAAAGGCATGCAATACTAGAAGAAATTTATGAAATGAAAAGGCAAAATTTAGACTTTAGAAATATATACGGGAATATATTGAAAGTACAAAATGTATTTTTGTGGGCAACACTTTACATTTTTTTATGAGAAATAAATTGATTTTTATGAAACATAAAACTTGCATCTTTAAAAGTTTCAGAAGTCCCCTCAATTTGCCATTAATTTCGTTGATTTAATCATCCACAACCCCCCTGAACATGCGATTTTTTAGTTATCCAATTGGAATAAAGTAAAGTAAATTGAAAAGAACGTCCCTCGAAGTTCAGAAAAAATCCAATAAAATGTCAATACACTTCTAATAAATCATCAATTTTTGGTAGTCCTTCAAATGGAAAGCTCATAATATTTGAAGAAAGACTTCAACATTTTCGAAAGCAGCAAATGAAATATTCTTAACTCTTTGTGTTTGCCCGGGGTAAGAAAAATTACATCTATATATGTACTTAGGTGAATTTCACATCTGCTCCTTTTTTTTCGTACTTGATATTCTGATATTCTTCACATGGTACACTAGCCTGTGGCAGATTTATATTGGCTGTTATATAAGGCCTTAATGGTCTCGCTTAGGTGCGTGTGGGTGTCAAACGTAAATTTATATTTAGCATTAACGGGGCTCGAAGCGATACAATTCCCTTTCTTTATCTATGCTCATATATATTTTCCTTTTCCCTGGCACAGATAAATTATTTGCTTCACTGACCTAGTCCAAGAAGAAGAAAAAGAGCCAATTATTTAAACAAATCAATACTTCTCAACAAAAAAAATATAGAGAAATTGATACTTTGAAAAAAATTACGGAACTTTTATCAAACACTTGTAAATATGTATGTAACTATTCTTAGAAGACTTAGTAGGGAGTTCGATGTTTCATCCTCTGTTTGGAAACCTTATACTACTCGCTCATAAACTAATCAATTTTCCTGTGGCTAATATTTGTATTGGTGTCAAACAATGAGTGGCCTAATGACACATGAGGTTATTTTCTCATTAGACAAATTTAAGGATACATTTTTATGTAAACTAGACACAGGTATCAGTCACTTAAAATGTAGTAATTAGTGTTGCATTTTCCATTAGTAACCTCTCAAGAAATAATATTTGTCAAAATAAAGTCTCAAGTTGTTGCTAAACGTAAGAAACTAATCAAACTTTAACGAATAACGTTTCAAGTTTCTGGAAAGTTTTCCAGTGGCCAGGAGTCGCATTATCATTTCTTTAACAACATCACGTATCAATTGACCTTTTCGTTTCACTCGTAGATTGCAACAGTAATAATAACATTTTCATTTCATTTTCTCCAATTCCATATGGGGCATTGGAAAAAAAGTCTTAAGGTCAACATTTAAAGTGCCTTCACTTTAACACTTAAAGAATGCCTTATATATTGTCAAGTTCTTTGAGAAACTCCCTAAATATTTCTGTAAATCGGTTAGTCTACGACACTTGCTTACTCTGTTAATTGTTTTACGTTGTCTAAGCTGCCGGATATCGGTTTACACACGTTGCACGTTCAGTTGGTAATTAATTGCATCTGTCTCTGTTAAAGCGGCACGTTTTCTCTTTCAATCTTAAGAGAAAAACACCAAAATACCATTTAAGACTAATTTTTGAAGTAATTTCAAAATTGTTCTGAATGGAAATTCAAAAGACAAAGAACAATGTAGTCTGGAGTGCATTTACGTCCCATAGGGAGTAATCATTCAGCCGTCTCGGACTCAAGTCTCAAGACTCTCATCAACAGTCAATATCATTTCACTACTCTCCATAGTGGCATCTGCGTGTGGATCTATTATCCATTTTAGTTTCGTCGAGCTTAAAATTGATTGAAGAGTTGGAGAAGATTAACTTGAGCAAAAACCGAGTTTGATAGATGAGGAAGTAAATTTACTAAACCACTAAACACTAATACTAAAACTCTAAAGGGCATTAGGATGCATCAAAAATTCCATGAGCGTAAATTAGTTTTCTGTTGAAATAAAAATGTTTTATTATGATCCTGGTTAAAATTAAAAGGAATAAAACATTTTATTGCAATGCAAAGGCAATTTTTTTTCATGTTATTCACTTTTCCGCCATTTAAATGTTTCTTGATTTGTACATGGACATAAAATACATTAGAAATGGTATCAGCACTTAAGTGTTGAGAACTTTTTTATTGAGCAGTTCTTATTTTACGAGGAATCGTTAATTTATTTAAATCGTGTTTTTAAAGCACAACTGTTGAAGATATATTTGGCATGCATATGGCTCTGGCAACGTTGCTACAATATTCACAATTCACCATCATCACTGTACATTGAAAAGAGAAAATTCACTTCTGTTCGGATAATATTTAGTAATATGTATGGCCTCCACGTGATTGCATTCTTACACAAGTAGGTACAGTGCTTCTTCACACGTCATGGACATTTTTATACATTCATTAGCCAGACCGGTGTTTGTTTTACTAACCTGCTTCAATGCGAGACATGCGGAAGCTTTGCTTACATCGTCGTTAACAACAAACAGTATTGAGCCTATAGCAATGAACCTTGAAGCCAAAAGGAGTTTCGTTGCAAGTTAAATGGCTGGGTTCTTTCCAATCCTGAAGCTATTTATTTTAACTAAAGTGTTTTTAAACCACGATATTTTTTTTAACTGGAATTATTTAAATATATTTTTTTTAACAGATATACAATGTTTGGAACTTTGTGAGGTCGCAAATGGTAATTTGATTTGGAAATAAATCTTTAGAAAACACACATTAAGTTGGAAATAAAAGAATTTCCTTTATCAACCGAATCTCAGCAATGAAAACTTTCTTTCCTGAAAACAAAACGTTAATGCGGAAAAAATCGAAAATGCGACATGTTTAGTAAACATTGGAGTGAATATGTATGTATGTATATCAAAGTGATTTTGGATGGAAGCCAACAACCTAGGGGTTTTGGGCTCTAAATGAAATTTTAATCCTAGCAACAGACATCAAGCATTCTAAAATTACACAAGGGAGCAATTTTTCTTTCAACAAAGCAGGAAAAACAACCACTAATTCTTAATGTATTATTAAGCTTAATAATAATATTTTACTTTTGTCTGCAATTTGAAATGTACTGAACCATAAACTGAAAAAAAATTATATTTAGGTAATAGTGACGCACGACTGCTCGATTTTTACCCGTCCATTGCATGTTCGCACACATACACACACACACACACCAGAAGGTAACGGTTTCCAAGCAGTTTTTGCCCAATTTTTAAGGCCAGTTTTTTAAAATGATTTCTATGTATTTGTACCTATAAACACGCAATATTGCGTTATATTTTTCCTTTTTCATAATCTACTACTTAGTGATTTTTTAATGGGATTATATTAGAAAATTTTCAACTAAAAATTAATACGATGTTCTCAAGAGGAAACAACTTTCATTTCCACTAATTTCAAAAACATTTCTAGAAATTAAGCCTGGCGTGTCATTGCTTCTTCAAAGGGAGTCGCTAAATTAATAAATTCTGCTTTATTTTCAAGTTAAGTTTATTAATAATAC
This sequence comes from Hypothenemus hampei, assembly GCA_013372445.1. NCBI lineage: Eukaryota > Metazoa > Arthropoda > Insecta > Coleoptera > Curculionidae > Hypothenemus > Hypothenemus hampei. The sequence continues at coordinate 676,946 of JABRWK010000032.1, read as the reverse complement.
TTCCGAAAGTCAGTGTCGTAGTTTGCACTTTCATAACTTGACAAGTCAATGGCTATTAAATATTTTGATTGGTGCGCTACTGAATACCTTTAATAGGCCACATTTGCGGCGCTTATTTAACCTGACAAAAATGATAAATGTTCAAAGGAAACGGTTAATACTAGTCAATGGCGCATTTATCTCCGACAATCAAAAATATTCGTTTGTTTGTTTGAGCGCGCACTGGTAATGAGCGCAATTTCGACGGTACTTTTTTGGGAATGTTCCTTAATTTGTGTACTTTATCGTGCGGAAAGTAGCATTAAATATTAAACTTTCAAATGAAGAATTCAGCAAAATTGCTTGAAAGAGTGAAAAATCGGTGAATTTTTCGAATTCTTTAGCATAATAATAGAAGCGAGGAACCGTTCTCCTTTCGGAATTATTAAGCGCCACGGTCGGAAAACCACTAAAATACCTCTTTTCCTATAATTAGATAAATTTTACTACTCCTTTTCGAACTTCTTACTATCTAACAGCTCGAACGTATTTATAACCCCATAAATTTAGAATATTAGGGATAATGCTTGGCAGAAGTTCATTTAGGTGAATATTTATGAGAGCCTCTAAGAATACAATTTACTTGAAAATAACTTAATTTTCCTTGCCAGCGATGCACTTTCAAGCCTTATTTCCATTCGCTAAACGTGAAACCATTTCAAAATACTTTTAAATTCGTACACCACATCTACGACACTGTTTAAAAATTATGGTACTCACCCTCTAGAAATTTAATTCACTCACCACAAGGTTGCGGCTCAAACGAAAAGGGGAGGTCAAAATATCCCAATCCACTTCCTGTCATACCCTTTTTGAAATATGTTGCAGAGTAAAGTGCGCAATAAGTTCGTAATTCGGTTATTTTATGCACCCCCGTACATTTACAGGATCGACCTATTGTTGTGCAAAGTTAAAGAAATGACGATAAGCCTCCCGTGACAGACGTGATTTTTTTTTCTCGTTAATCGTTTTATAACGTGAACAAATTGCACGTGCCATTGATTTTCTATTGATCTAGTTGGAATTGTCAACCACAACTTACGTTATATCGCACCCATAACAGATTTCGTGTTTTGCGTTGCACATTTCAAGTTTAATTATGGTTATTTAGGTTTACTAAATCGCCACATTCTTTTCAATTTTTTTAACAGCTGCCTGAAACCACTTTATTATTAAAAAAATTTATATATTCAACGTCTTTTTATCAAATGCCCTCACAGTGGTTTGAAAACCACTATGAGGTTTGAAGGGGAACGCAATGGGAATCTTTCAAACCCACAACTGGACTGGAATTTCTGTACTTCTTTGTTGGAAACAACCTTTTAATGTCGATATTTCGTAAAAAAAATTGCAAAGGATAGGTAATTTGTTTTAATTTCACAGACGATATTTCTCAATCATCCCCCGGAGACTAATACTGAGGTAAAACTTAAAATGATGGTATAAAATTCAGTCCCTTTTTACACCTCGAAGCGACGAATTTGGTCGATGGCCTCAATGATATCGAGCACATATGCCATATAAAAATTCAAATTATTTTCAGGATAATTTCGACGTTGTGTTCTGATTCGACCGGGCAATCATCCCTAATTACATAATGACACGTCAAAAAACTTGAACGAAGAAAATACCGCGGGCCACGAGCATATGGCGGCCATCGGGCGGTTTCCAAAAATACATTCTTTATTACTGTTTCGCTGTCTCAGAGAAAGAGCGAATTGCATTAAAACAAATCAGGATTTTTTATTCACAATGATGATCAGCAAATTTAAATTCCAACATCGAGAAGTAGGCGAGAAGAAAATCTGAATTCAATTGCGAAATGAAGACTGTGAGACATAATCATGATTATAGATTTGTATATGTGTTAGCCTCACGTGAATCATGCTATTAGGAACCCTTCAGATACAAAGGATTAGTTTGTTTCTTCAACTGCGACTAGCGTGTGTGCGAATGAAAAATAAAACCCGTAATAACAACAGTTATGGCGAGTCATGAAGCAACGTGTCAAGAAGAAGGTTTAGAAAATGCGTTGTACTTATTTTTATCGTTTTTCTTCCCCACTGGCTATAGGAATCCACTGTTTTATTAAGAGTTTCTCGCCCTTTCACAATAGCAATTCAAGTAGAAGACCCACTTTGCAAAACGATATCGACAACCCTTTAGCTGGACCCTTCAATCTGGATATGTATTGTGGCGCTAGGGCTCGTAAACGAATTGTCAAATGGTGCCGATAGCGTTTCCGGTGATCATCAATTGTATCAATATGCAGTTTAAAAGAGAGCCAATTTGTTTTTTTGGTGAGACATTAATATCAAAATTCCAATGTATTCTGAATGCCGAATCGACATAAAAGGAACCGAAAATACCAAGGACTCTTAATTACGTGAGTTCCAAAGTCGGTAGTAGAATCTCTTCACATTGTGCGTCCATTCTTTGGGATAAATGCACGCACTGATGTGAGGATATTTAAAGCACCATCGAAACAAAGCTCGACAACACGGCCGCCGGTACATCAACCATTGGTGGACAAACGCGAAAAGGACTATTTAAGATACAATTGACGACAACGGCAAATAAATAACTTTCAATCTTATCTTTAAACTTGAATAGGTTCGGTTTTGCGTTTCCTCGCATACACTCAATGACGTTTTTCCATTTAAAAAAAACGTTAAAGACGTTAATATTTCACCCGCCTTTTCCTCTTTTGTTCATTTTATTTTTTGTTTTTCTTCACATTCACAGTAGGAGGGTGACCCAATATTTTCATAAATCTTTTAACGATTCTGTTATCTCTAAGCAAGTTTATTTGAAAATGTAGATGGCAAAAAGAGAAATAACACAAAAGGCGTAATTCTTTTGTATCTTCATTTTTTTCAATAAAAGCAAAGAAATCAAACCCTCGCAAAAATCAAGTGTATAGAAGTTCTGAAACTCGTTCTGGTTTCCAATAAAATAGCCCTTTTTTCCACAGCCCTTAATGAATACACTCATTTTTCCAACTGCGATATTAAAATCCTCTCGCAATTAAATTTAAATAAATGTTCGCCTCGGCGTTCCCAACATTCACAAGCCGCCAATTTTGCCCTAATTTTCCTAGGGAAGCTAATCTAAATATTAACATATCCTATCACGAAAAATGCATTTTTAATGACCGTTCTTAATTTGATTATAATGCAAGCATGGGTAGCCTTTTAGTTAAATTAGGGCACTTAAACGTCAAAGTACAAAAAGAATGGTCTTCGTTTAATTCTTTTAGAAAATGCCCAATGTCCTGAGTAGTAATTTTCTGTAATTTTGGCCTGTTGTTGTATGTTGTTGCGAGAACGAGGCCCAGTTCTTCGAGACGACAGCCGATTAAACGATCCGATTAAAATATTTAAACACCTATAATTTAAATAATTCGTGTGCAAGCTTTAAATCGATCTAATGTTCAAGGTTTAGGTTATTTTAATACTTCGTGTTAACCCGAAAAACAAAATTATCGCTATGTTAACCCCATTAAAGTAAAGAAAATTAAAACAAAACGAAAATTACAAAGCTAACCACATTCTTTAGTCGAAGAGGCAACTCAAGATGTCAGAAACTACAGGCAATTTTGGACCCTCCAGAGTGAAAAACACTTTTTACACAAGAATTAAACTTATTTAAGTTTAAACAGTTGTTTACCATAATTTTTTATGTAATGAGATGAGGGATTTCCTGTCTAAAAAAGTTAAAATTCAAGATAATATACGAGGTATGCTCAAATTTAAAACGAAATGATAGCAATCTCAATAGAAGTAAATTGGAATTAGGAAATACTCATGGCCCCTGAAGCAGTGTGAGTTCAAACGTTATCTATACATATACAGGGATGTGATACACTTTGGAATAAATTCATTTAAAATTCAAGAATTTGTTTTTTAAAAAATCGCTCAGGCCCATCGATTTTTATTTTTGAATGCGGTTTTTTTGATGGGAAAATCATGTATATAGGGTAGCCCAAAAACCAGGTACGATCATCAACTTTGTTTTTCAAATGGAAACCTCCATTTTTTATTTCATATTTAGATTCTGTTTCAAATTCTAAGTATATTTTATGTAACATGTCCTATACTTAAGCGCAACAGTTATCGAGATGTTGACGATTGAAATTACATATGAATGTATTTATTGGTATTGATAGCTATTTGTCAGACGTAAAATTTTAACCATATTCATATGTAATTTCAATCGTCAATATCTCGATAACTGTTGCGCTTAGGTATAGGACATGTTACATATTTAGAATTTGGAGCAGAATCTAAATATGAAATAAAAAATGGGGGTTTCCATTTGAAAAACAAAGTTGGTGATCGTACCTGGTTTTTGGGCTAGCCTATATACATGATTTTCCCATCAAAAAAACCGCATTCAAAAATAAAAATCGATGGGTCCGAGCGATTTTTTAAAAAACAAATCCCTGAATTTTAAATGAATTTATTCCAAACTATAATATATCACATCCCTGTATATAAACTGCATTTCTAATAAGCCAATTGCAAGTTTTTGTGTCAAAACTTATCATGAATTCATTGTTCAGGTTGAACTTTTCATTAAAAATTATTCTTTATGCTTACCAAACCACCCTTGTCGTATTGCAGCTACTCCAAAATCAATTTTCATTGTTCATACAATCAAAACCAACCAACAATTAGACGAACTTCAGAACCAACTTTAATGGTGTANTCCCTGAATTTTAAATGAATTTATTCCAAACTATAATATATCACATCCCTGTATATAAACTGCATTTCTAATAAGCCAATTGCAAGTTTTTGTGTCAAAACTTATCATGAATTCATTGTTCAGGTTGAACTTTTCATTAAAAATTATTCTTTATGCTTACCAAACCACCCTTGTCGTATTGCAGCTACTCCAAAATCAATTTTCATTGTTCATACAATCAAAACCAACCAACAATTAGACGAACTTCAGAACCAACTTTAATGGTGTAGAAACTCAGTCAAAAGGCATAAATAAATACGGGAAACCATTTAGAATGATGCTCATCTATTTAAAAATAAATTATTCCTGTCGAAAGGTTAGGACGCAACAAAATATGTCTAAAAGTTTTTAGAGGAACGACTACCTTACTAAATATTTAAAAGCCCTTCTAAAGCATTTAGCCAACAGCAGAAAATTGATAAAAAATTAAAAGCTTTCAAGTAAATAATACGAAATGGACATACGGGAAACTAAAAGTTAAGATGGTGGGAATGAATATTAAAATTAAACGGTTAAGGCCGCTAGACAGTTCGGAAAATCGTAATTGCTTAATTGTAATTTGGAAACAACAATTAGCTTTTGGGGTCGACAGGTCTAGGATGTAATTGCACATAATAGCAGGATAGGGCACGGCGCGACCTGACAAAACTAACATCCAGCAAGACGGTTTGATTGCTCGGATGTTTCGTGTGAATTGGGGCAGAAGGGGCCCCCATAAGGCAGTAGCCGAGAATTAATTTCGGCATTATTGAGTGTTAAGCCTTATTGGGACTTTGGAGCAGTTTCCTGTCGAGATGGTAAATTGTAAATAACGCGAAATAAACCTAAATTAATGACAGTAATATCCATTGAAATGTTCGGAGGTATCTAAAATTAAGAATCAACATTCGAAAATTTATTTTGACATTTACCCGAAAACTAATAAAGTTAAAGGCTTTTCAGATTGTTCCTTTGCACACGAAATGGTGCAGTCAATTTAAAAAACAAATAAGATTTCTCCTTATACGAAACTCTTGGAAACGATTCACTCACTTGGATCTGAAACAATGAATACTTAATCTTTGAATTCCAAATTTAAATTGAGTTCTTATTGATCTTTTTTCGGAACGAGAGTGAGCAACGATTGTTACTCTCGCAAAGACAATACTTAAAAATGAATTTTAAGCGGATTAAAACAGCTTCGATGTGATTCGAATCCGTATATTGATTTGGAAGTGGAAACGAACGAACGATTTTGATGAAAATAAAAAAAGAAAAGACACGCAATGATCGTAAATAAGACAAACGGAGTTTAACGTTCTGATTTACGCCTGGTGTCGTAAGGAAAACCCAAAGCAATTTACAAATAGCTTTCTTTTGGGTTATGCTAATACCTATATGATATGACTCTGTGAAAACCGGCAAAGGGAACTGGCAAGAAAACGAAAATAGAATAGTTATTTATTCAGCTCTTTTCAAGGAAAGGATATATGGTCTCAAAGGATAACAAATCTAGTCCGGCACGCACCCTTGGGCATTTAAAAGAGATTGGTCCTGGGTCAGAGTGCTGAATTGAACACCAGCTCGAGACTTTAATGTAATGGATTTCCCTGAAAAATTGACCTAAGTGAAAAGCTTGGAAAGGTGTTCGACTCTGAATTCCACTTGGAAATTCATACACCGAAAGATATCATCCTTTAATCCTTCTCCGAGAAACTGCTCTCAAAGATTTAAATTTAAAATTCAAGGATTAGGCCTTAAATCTTATTTGTTTTCCCAATAAATTCTAATATTGAATCGTACCAACTCGTTTCAAGAAAATATTAGTTTTTCATTTTACGTGCTGCGATTTTCAATTTTCTCAACAACTCAAAAGGAAGTTTAGAGAAAACTTAACCAAAACAAGAATACTTTATTTCCACTTTGAAAGAAAAAGGAAATTGTTAGAACTAATTTTTTGAGCAAAATAAACAAATGAAACATGCTTTACTTCAACTATTCTATGGAACAAAGTTTACATAAATTATCTGCCTAACTGCCTATGTTAATACCCCATCAGCAACCGTCGAATATGGTTTCAATAATGTACGAAATCATCAATGGCAATGTTTGCATTTCAGTTAGCTTAAATGTGCGGTCATGACCAACAGAAACTTAGTTGATGTTCGAATTGATTACTTGTCATTATTTTAGATAGTATTCTTGATTTATACTCTTAATTTAGCGTAACTAAAAGTAATTGTAAGATGTTTGATTTTATCAGAAAAACTTATTAACTTCATTTGATCTTCAGGAAAAAATTCTTTTTCAGTTTGTGTTTTTTACTCAAAATACTGTCGATTCGTTAAAAAAAATTAGTAATGACAATGAATTCGGAATTTATAGTTACGATCTTGGAATAAAATCGCAATTTTCTAAATGAAAGACAATAGGAAAGGCACATCCATTGAACCTCCAAATAGCTGCTAGTAATTGCATTTACGATTTCCAGATGTATAGTATGTGCGCACCGAAGATCATCAGCGTCATTGGAAACCTTTTATTAGAACTCAAATACTCTCTACACTCTGCATATAAAAATCAATGACTGATTTAAAAAATATCCATTTCAAAAAACAGGAATTCTACTTATTTATGGTTAGTTTTAAACGAACATATCCAAAGTTCAAAGCATTGTTCGTAATAATATTATTGATCCAAATACAAATTTAAACAGGTTGGTTTGCATTTGAAAATGACAAAACTGCAATTTAAAACTTTTGGTTAGAGAGAGTAAATGAGTTCGTGGTTTGGAGTACACAAGAGCGAGGTGACATGGAAACGTCACGCTCAGTAAATCACGGCCTTATTTGCCTTTATTCGGAAGGTCGTAACAGCTTGGCAGCCACAAAGATTCTCTCCATTCCATCCGGCTCCGAATGGCGGCTCAACGTTACGCGACCAGCTTAGCGTCAGTTTTGAATGACGACAGCTCGTTTTCTTACACTTAAATTAAATTTTCGGAACCGTTCGGTTTCGAAACGGCTTTAATAACCTTTAAGCAATTTCACAGGCTTTGTTTTTCAATATTGTTTCATAACATGGTGATAACAAACAGAGACAAAGATGACAGTTTCAGTCCATTCAAAACTAATGATTTACCTGCTGCTTTTTGGCTCAACCAAACTTTGAATAAGATTAAGCAGGCAAGGAGTTCTCTCAACTTCCGTTCCAGAAAATTTAATATAATAATTAATTTAAGAAAATACCTTTGGTACTTTACCATATTCCATCATCGTGCACTTCGTTTAAGTCGATTTTCACCGAAATTAATAATTTAAAGAACACAAAAATGGGATCGTTACACTTAACGATCATTAAATTCTCAACATTTTTTTTTCCATCCATTTGGAGTAAACGTCACAAACAAGAAAATAAACGTCTCCTGCACAACCATTGCCGTAACTTGCTGTTAAAAACACAATGGGACCAAATGGCTCGTAATGAAAGTTCTAACTATTCGATTCATTAATTACGTACGTTTAAAGTATCCAGTTTCCGACTATAAGGGAACTGTTCTCGTGGTGCAACACTGGAAGGGAAACCTGGACTTTATAGGAACAATTAAAATTTTACCCAAATTGGCTAACATTATCTCCGATTAAAGCGTGCACTACCTTTATTGCGACCTAGTTGTTGAAGAAGAAAAAAACACACAGAACATTTATTATGCGCATATTCAAGACAACAACCGACCCCGTCTGTCGTGTTTAGTTGTTTATTAATTATGCAAAGTAGACTTGAGCCTGGAAATATTTTGATATTGAATTAATTTTGAACCACATGCCACGGAGCATCTCACTTAAAATTCAGGAATGTGTCTAGGCAAACGTGCCGTGTTAATTAAGATGTGCAAGTTTCTGCATTTTTCTAATCTTCTTATTCAAAAATGGATAATAGAGCCAGACAATTAACATAAAACAGTGAAAACGGGGGTTTTAGAAATAACAAGCTGGAAACTACAGCCCAGGAGGCGAATAGGAAGACTTATAGGGACTTTGTTCGAACAATAATTGCACGAAAATACAACAAAGTTTTGCTTTTGATGAAACGTCAAAATCGAACTTAACAGTTAGAAAACATCATATTGTCAGAATCGTGCTGCGTACATTTCTTATAGAAATTAACCTAGAAGCGTAAAATTTCAAATAGGAACAATCAAACCTCCGGAGGCCCGTTGTTGTTTCCCCTTTGTACCCTATGGGAATTCCATTGTATCCATCTGGTCAGCAAGTATAAATTCAATTAAATAATAACGTTATGTGGGATGCACACACGTTTCAGTCACTAGTGTTTCATTTAAGGTCGTCGTGTGTTAATTTTAATCTTGTTAAAGCTGCCAGCTTTTCACTCGTGTCTTCGTCCGAAACTATCTCCAATGAAACAAATTGCGCTGGGGTATTCAGAATGAAGGGGCCCCACGATTAATTTACGAAGTCCGAAATTAGAGTAAAAATCTTCAAGCGCTTGAAACACATGTGTATCTCCCAGACTGGCAACGGTTATTCTCCAATTAGTGGCCGACCGCATATCCCTTGGGACCTTAAGTAGGGCCCCAGACAAGGTACTTATTTACGGATTACGTATTAACCAAAGAGTAAAACGTGTGATTTATTGGTGGTCAAGAGTTTCGACATAGGAAAATCGTTTTCTCTAGGAGAATAATGATTATTTTCCAAATAGTGTATGTAGTTAGTTTGTTTTGGGCCCTTGCAAAATGGTTAGCTGTGTTACAAAATTCAACAGTGAATTTTAAAAGGAATTTCAAAAATTTATATGCTTCTCAATGCAATGATTCCTTTCAGGAAAGTGTCCAAGTTCTTTTCGCAACTCCAGTAAAAACAATTTCGATACAACAAACAAGGCACGTATAGAGCCCTGCAAACTTACTAAGTAGTCTCAGACAACTGTTTGTGTTCCTTTGAAAAAGCGCCAACGATTCATGAATATTAAGCAGAATTAGCGACTCTAAGGAGGACCCAAAAGTTTAAGCAAATGCGAGAGAGCTCTATTTCATTATATACCAATAAACTCCCTCTCTCTCTCTCTCAGTGCAGAGAAGTTTGAATAAAAATTAGAGAACTCCAAACTTTTTAATTCGATTTTGTGATTATTCTTTACTAAAAACGCATTCAACAATATGTATCCAAATTTTTTTATTAAAATCATCCTAAGCGTAATGAAAACTTAAAATTCCATAATTACATCCGTATACAATTTTATTTTTATTTTCAATTTATTTCAAACTTTTCCTTTTTCATATTATGCTGTAGGAAAACCAACAACAATGTTGACATTGGTATGTATGCACTCGTGGTTATTTTATTCAAACCAATATATTGGACCGTAATACTTTCATATCAAGGTAAAAAGAGAATGAAAAAAGAATAAGATCGTTCAATAAAGTCCGCATGTATTTTCCGTGTTGTATAAAAAGAGCACAACACCTCAAAAAGCGGTCACCTTTCCCAATAGAAAATCCGGCCTGGAGCAACTCAATTTTTCAGAAATCCGAATTGCGGCCAAAGCTATACGGGAAATTCAATTTAAAACGACACTGCGACGATTGAGACGCGCTCGGACAGCAAATCCCCAACCTTTTTCAACAAGTTTATATGCATATTTCAGATGCATTTCAATAAAACTGATACACATCCATATCGTTCCGGGATCAATTCCACACAAAGACGTTTCAATTCAATTCAGTATAATGCAAACTAACATCTTGTCATCTTCAGTTTTCTGCTTGAGTTTCCCTTATAATATCTATGATACTACTACAGCATCTTTGAAAATTTGAAATTATACGAGGGAACGTCGTATGTGAGTCAATTTAACCATTTAAAAGCACGGGTGGAGACGGTACATTCAATCTAAGGCAGAATTGAAAACAATTTGTATTTTTGAACATAGTTCTAGATATGTTTCTCTAATCCATAGAACAAATAACAATCAATATCTTGCACGATGTCAATTTTTATATCAGAAACGATTTAAATTTGTTGGTGAATTACTCATTAATTCAGATTCATAAATTAAGATAGCCCATTTGGCATGATTATAAATGAACGTAGCCCAACTCTTAAAACCGAATCTGTCGAGTCTCAAAATTGCATTCAACAATCTGTGCCAATCATGATCGAAACGACAGATTATAAATCGAGAAATCAGACATCCCGTCCGGAACACAACCCGTACCCATAAGATAATCATTATACGAGGGAATTTAACATGCACAGACTTAATAGTCCATTAATAATATTATTTTTCCACTCAGACAGACAATACAATGGGATCTGAAATACATAGGTATAGTTCTAGCAGCGAACGTAACACGGTGTTCGGAATTGCAATAACTCAAAACGAAGATGTATAATTAACTGGTTACAGACTATAATTATTATTAATTGTATTCAAATGAAATCGGTACCGAGTCTGAAGAGAGTGGAGGTGTAAAAGATTTGTTGATTTTTTTTAGAAATTTTTAATTAAGAGAAACAAAGTACATGCATCCTCTATGGTTAATTAACATTCTGGCTTGGGAAACTACTTATATTATCATGTGAAATTCTGTCTTGCCTAATTTTATTCCTACATTTAGTTGGGTTCAAAATATTAGCGCTATAATTCACGATCATGAAAGTCAAATATGGAACCTTACCAGTCGAGCGGATATAGTACGAGTAAATTAAAGGTTTCATTCGGCGTTTAATATTCAAATATTTGGGCTTAACTAGAAGTGAATGCGAATATTTGAAGTCTAGTAATTAAATTCATGTATGAGTAAATCGAATATATACAGAGTGTCGAAAAAATTACTGAATAACATTCAACTAAAAGTTCTGTAGCTTAAAACAATTTGATCGACTTTTTCTTAGAGTTCTTATCGCAAAAATTGAGCATTCTGCTGGGAAATCCGGTTATTGTTATATCATTTTAAAAGCGAGTAACAACCGTATCGACTATTGCTACTACATACCGATTCTTTTATTTGAAATAGAGGAGTCTTTACAAAAAAGAAATAAATATTTCGAATCTTACTTTTTTCTTACTCTATACAGATATCATTTTTCTAAATTATTTAATACATATTAATGTTAAAGCTGTAGATTAAATTTTCTAAAAATTTCACAATTTTAATTGCGCTATATATGTATATTGTTTTTTTAATAAAACTGGATCTTCCAAAAGAAATTTCTATTTTCGTTTTAAGGGTTATAAATGAAAAATTCGTCTTATTTTAATATCGAAAAACTGAAGAAGAATTAAAATTCAAGGTATTATATTAGCAAAATCATAATTTTGATGAGTAGCTGACTTATACAATACCCTGTCGATACCAAAAGAATTTTAAATTATGCTCCTTAAGAAACTGTATAATATTGTATAAACAGATTTTTGGAATAATTCAGTCAGAAGTCAATCATTTTCCGAGGCGAACATAATGTCTCTATCTTGAATTATAAAGAAAAATATATCTTGCAAGAACGCCTTTTTCAAAGTTGCATGTTCATTTTAAAAAAATCTGGAATAAATTTATTCTAGGCTTTACTGACAATGAGGCAGGATGACCCACCAAAAACTTACTTTCCAGTGTTTCTTAGCTGAGGTGAAAAAACTGAAAAAATGCTCGGACTGGTTGATTTTATTTTGGAAAGCACTTATGTTTTTAGGATTTTTAAATCCCTAGCTCATATCCCTAATCTGGGGTGATTTTCAACCTTAAAATACAGAATCGGATACCAAATGATACGTCATTTTAAAGTTAGTTGTTTACGAGAAATAATGTGAGAAACCACAAAAATACCTAGATACAAAGATTTTACTTTTTAAATATTGAAAATGTCAAACACCAACTTCCATACAGTAATGGAAATGGTTTCTAGCGTTTTGTAATATTGACGATGTAATTTAGCTGCATACGTTAACGATTCGTTGTTGCAAATTTTCTAATGATTCCGGTTGTGTTGCATAGATTCTTGTGTTTTGATGTTCCGATAAAAAATCCAACGACGACAAATCCGGAGGTCATGTAAGTTACTTTATTGACAAACTACAAATTCTTTCAATTCATCGTTGGGAAAAAGTATCATCTAAGAATTGTTTTACAGAAAGCGCATAATGTGGAGAAGCACTATCTTGTTGGAAGATTATTTTTTTCTTCATGGTAATACTCATCCTCATCAATTTTGCCTACTAAAGTTGGATTAACATTGGTTTCCAACACATTCAAATATACAGGGCGTTTAGTGCATGGTTTGACAAATTGACGTAACTGAATGTAGGTGTCATTTGTTATCTCTCCAGTCCCAATAACTTATTCTTGGCCTTACGGGCTTTTTACGATTGATTCAGTTTACGATCAACTTTTTTTTATTTAAATTTAACTACTGAATTTTGTAATATTTGCAAAACGTACAGTAACAAGTTGAAATAAAAAACTCATGTGGTCAAATATGAGTTATTGAGGCTGAAGTGATAGCAAACGACACCTGTTTTCGACTACGTCAATTCATCAAACGATGCACCAAACACTCTGTATTTTGCCATTCAAATTTCTCAGTAAAAAAAAAGATCCACAACAATACGATTTCCGAAAAAGTCTGTCCATACATTTAGCTTCTTTGGATGCTGGGTCTATATTTCGTGGAATATTCATAGATTATTGTTTGAACAATAGCGACAATAACATCGGTTGACGTAACTAGACTTAAACCAGGTTTACAAAAAAAAATTCTGCTCAGCCACTGCAGTCATTATCGCCTTCATTTAACTCTTGGTTTAGGTGGATTTTGTAGGGATGAAATTGACATTTTTCAAGTATTCTTTGAATGGCGGCACGTGAAACAACAGAAAATTCTATTGATCTAATAATAGAATCTATTGTAATTTGAGCTCTAGTCGTAGTATCATAATAATAGTACATATTTGGAAGATAAATGTTTTTCTGCCTATCTTTCGTTGAATAATTTTTCATTTCAATTCTTTCTCGAATTATGTATGGCATTTTTAATATCTACTAAATTAAAACCTTTGGTAAGTAATTTTGGTATTTCCAACTTTTTGAAGTTGTTTCTCGTAAACAACTTATCCAAATTTAAAAAACTAGATGTTGTCGAAACGAAAATTTATTTTTTAAAATGACATATCACTCGACACCCTCTAAAGATTTCAGAGCTGAAAGTCACCCTCGGTTAGGAGTTAAAGTTACGAGTTGGAAATAGTAAAAAAAATATGTTCCCCTCCAAAATAAAATCGACGGGTCCGAGCTTTTTTTCATTTTTTTTTACGTAAGTTGAGAAATACTGAGTGGTAAGTGTTTAGTAGACCACCATGTATATTTTGAAATAAGACAAAATATAATAATTTATGGTTGCATTATAATACCGTACCACTTACAATAATTTATTCACCAGAATCTAAATTTCATTTCTTTTTACACAGTGTAAAATACAATACTTACGTGTACTTACGTGTATATTAAAAAAAAATTTGAAAAATTCACGATAAAAAAAATAACACTAAAATTCTGTACGATATTTTTTCTATTGAACACTAAACTCCATTATTGCGTCTCAACGAGAGAGTAATAATCTAAATTAATAAAGAAAACAAAGAGAGAGCTGAAAATGTTTTCTAGCAATGTAACAATAAAAAAAAGAAACATGATTGTTTTGATTCAAAGCACTCGTACTGGCTTATCCACATTGCCAATTCTTTTTTTGTCTGTTTTTAGGCATCGCCATAATGTAAAACACTTTGAAGTCCATCAAGAGTGATCTTGTAAAATGCCTTTTTCGATAAATCGCTAAAAAAGTTAATAAAACCTACAAAATTGTAATACATATTTTGAGATGATTTAGAAAATTTTTACGTTATGAATTTGGATATACTCCAAAACGTTTTGATGTATTCATATACAGAAGCCGTCAAAAGTTTGGGAACTTTTTAGTTTTATATTGTTTTAAAACTTGTAAAGAATTTTACAAAATTTATTGCTTTATTATAACAACATCAAAGGACATAAATGAATACAAAAAAAAGAAATATTTATAAAAAAAGATTTTTTTTAGCATTATTTTGTATTATTGAAGGGATAAAAGTTTGTAATCTTGAGATATTTTCACATAGCAGCAGTTCAGTTTGTGATAAATATTGCGACAATGCATTAAATTTTGTATGAAAATGCCTAAAGTGAAGTATTTTTCTAAAAATTTAAAAAATTAAAATATTCAATTATATTTAATTGGAGCCTAGCCAATTGATATTGTGTTATGATCAGACAAACCAAAAGGTAAATACATATTTCGAAAATTTTGAACAAATCTAAATTTTATTTTTAATGGAAAATTAAAAGTAATACGGAAAATTTTCCAAAATCTCCTCCGTCTCAAAATTATCAGAGAATTTCTCTGATAATGTAACAAATAATAACCGAACAAACACGACCAAACCGTATAACAAACCGAATCCAAAGAGAAAGGCTTACGTCCGAAAATCCGAAAATCACTGAAGTTGATATTCAAAACTATTTATCAAAAAATTACTAAGAAATACTATGTCCGTATATGCTGTCAAGCAGCAGCTAAATGATTTGAGATTATCTGGAAGGCATCTGGAAACCTCTTATTTTCAATAAGGAATCGTACAGCCCGATTAGTATTTGCTAAACATTTACACTGGTTCAATGTGGGCAACAGTATTAATTTCAGTTAGTTCAAGCCCCGTGTAAAAAATTCAATTCACGATATTAAATTCTAACGGTGAAACATAGAAATGGAACTGGAATTGTTTAAGGTTATTTCTCCTCTTTAGCATGGACCTATTAGTAAGAATTGATGATATTATGGATCGGTTCAAATATAAAGAGATCTCACATAGTCATATACTGCCATTTGCTGCTGAGTGGGAGACGTCGCTTTAGTTTATTTTCCAAGACGATAACGATCGCAAACATTCGTCGCGCCTTTTAAACAGTTGATTGCTTGAAGAGTATGTAATGATTTGAAATGGCCTTCTTAGTTGCCGGATCTCTATTCGGCTGAGCAACTTTGATACACTAATAAACGGATTCAATTTAATAATTTTTGACGTGCTACAACGAGAATGTAACTTGATTCCTGTAGAAGTCTGCAAAAACCTCACCGCATCGATACGTAAACGATATTTAGCAGTAATTGATGCAAAAGGTTATGCTATCAAATGTTAATTTTAAAATAGTAATTTTGTCCAAAAATATATTGTAAGAAAAGGTGCCAAACTTTTGTAATGTAATAAAATTAAAAAAAAGAAATTAAATAAATTGTTTTTAATAAAGAGTTACTATTATTTACCCAACAAATGTCCTTTGATGGTGTTGTTAAGGCAATAAAATCTACAAAATCCTTTAAAATTTTTGAAACAATATAAAAGTAAATAAATTGCCAAATTTTTGTTCGTTACTATATGTGAATTTAATGTTAAATAGCACATCTCTAAATATAAAATAGTGAAGGATTTTTACCCTCTTCTTTCTCATTGGTTATACAGCTAAATTTCAGCCATTGCATTTGCGCTCTAACCAAACTTGCATCTGTGTATTTTGAGAAAATGACCATTGGGGGGAGGCATAAATTTAGAAACGATTAAGCCCTCATTTACCATGCAATTTAGGAATACAGCCAATTTACGACCATTAGTATTTCGATTGAATAGGATACGAAGCCCGTTATCCAAATCTGAAATATTTATGAGTGCTATAAAAAAAATAGAAAGATGTATATTAATTTCTTTATGCATTTTCAAAAAGCTATTGCCTTAGTAGATATTTAATGTTTGAAAATCATAAAAAAATTTTTTTGATTACCTATATTGTTATTTAACCTAAAAAGCAAAAATAGTCACGTAAGTTGCACATTAAGGCTATTTTTAAAGTTTGGAGCTTACAATTGCTACTTTTTATACGGGAACGGTTCGTGCATCATTCACCCCTCAACTTATTTCAAAAGTAATCAACAATGAAAAATTACTGGTAAAACTGCAAACATAATATTTTGAATTTGCATATTTACAATCTGTGCACGTTTGCCACTAATTATGCCAAACATCCATAAAGTTCACGTGCTATGGAATCGTTTCAATGTTCAATATTTATTCCAATTAAATCTTCACGATTAACGTGTTCGAAATCGAGCTATATATTATGTATTTCACTTTCAATAAACTTAGTTGGACTATTCGATACGTGAAACTGAAATATTATTGCTTTATATTAGCCAACGCCATTAAGGCACGAACTGTTGAAATGCTGATAAATCAAAAAGAGCATTTGTACTACTGTTATACAGGGAACTAGGGAGTATTTTTTGTATACAGGGTAAGTCGAGAAGACCGTATCAAACTCCACGAAAAATATATCGTCGGTACAATGCCAAAATCACGAATGTGCAAATTTGGCATTTTTCATCTAACAATAAGTGTACTAGCAGACATAAAAATCTTCAAAGTTTTCAATGACAAAGCCACAATAAGTACAACATATTCTACGCTGGATTTTTGTTTTTTTTGTATTTGTTTTATGACAGATGACCATTTAACCTTCATTTTCTCAAAACTGAAAATTTTTACATTCGTGACTTTGGCATTGTACCGAAGATATGTAAAAAAAATCATGTCTTATTCGATTTTCATTTAATTGCAGATTATAGCGCAATTAAAAATAAACAAAATCCCATAAATTAACATTTTGGTAGTCATAAAGTTTCTTTAATAAATGTTTAAAATAGACCTCTAAAACTTTCTGTTTCATTTATAAAGGACGCCTGTTGCGCTTCTGATTGCTTCATGTCTTTTTTAATATCGGCAGCAGTATTTCTAATATATGTATTGAATTAGTGAATCTCGAGTGTCCACTTTTATCTTGTATATTTCATCTTTGAACCAGTCCTATAAACAATAATCTAACGCTGTGAGGTCTGAAAATCTTGGAGGCCAACTAATAGTACCACCACGACCAATCGTGAAAAATGTTCGTTTAAATGTTGCTAGACCTGGCGAGCGAAATGTGTAGGAGCTCCATCGTGCTGATAGTGCATTTGGATTACGATCTTTACAGGAGCATCCTCTGGTAGGCTTTGTCATTTATTTTGTAAAAAATTAAAGCAGTGATCTTCTGTGAGGTGATTCTCCAAACTCCAGAGTCCATTAAATAACTATTAATCATACCGCATTGCACGTTTGCCGAAAACTTATGTTGAAAATTTCTTTCGACCGTTGCAGTTGAAAGTTAGTTATCAAATGTTTTTAAGCCTCAAACATAGCATATTTAATGTATAAGGTACAAGCGAAAATTTGGATGCAAGTAGAACGCTAGATAAAAAATTTTAATTACGTTATAACATGAAAACAAATGAAAATCGGATTAGAACATATAAGTCTTTTTACATTTATTTTTCTTCCACAGTACACTCCTGGAATTTGATGCAATCTTCCCGACTCACTGGGATCAATACGCTTCAAGATTTTATCGTACTAGTAGGGAGGGTTACGGAACTTAAAAAGAACTCTCCATTATAACGCTCTGTGGAAAGAATGGTTAAAAAGAGAAGCAAAATAGTCTCCAAAAAAATTTCTTTTTGTACGACAACGCGCAAGCATACAAATCGAGCATTGCCATGAATAAACTTCGAAATTCGGGGTTCGAATTGGTCGAATACTCCCCTTATTCATCCGATTTTCCTTCTTCGGATTATTATGAGCCTCTTAACTAAACTAAAGAAGTATTTAAAAGGTCGAAACTTTTCCTTCAATGAGAATATTATTGAGACTGTGGAAATTGTTGTGGAAACTGTGTAAAATGTTATTGCGACTGTGGTGATTTGCAGCTTAATTAACAAGAGCCTCGCTGTATAAAGTGTGTTCAATTAAGGGGAGACGATATAAAATTTTATTTTATATTTAAAACTTTATTTTCTCGTGTATGCAAAAAATTGAAGGGGACATTTTTGTTTCTGTCCACCACTGCAATAGTAACAAAAACTCCCTATTTGTAAAACTATATCCAAACAAACAAAATATAATGGGAAATATTAAAAGTCAACACACACAACAAACTACACTCACCTTTTCATTATTTTTTAAGCCGAATTTTTTTTGTCATTCTTTTGAAAACGCACTTCAAATGCAAATGGGGTTGCTGCTAGTTTTAAACTAAAGCGTGCTAAATGAAAGTTTGTTTGTTATGCAAATAAAAACCGATTTGCGAAAACGCGCTTTGCTGTTTTGTGTTTTACGTTTTAATTTTTCTCGTTGTCTCCAGAAGTTTAATCTAAAATTAATCCATGAGTAGAACTCCACTTGACAAGGTTATTAGAAAAAGTTTATTTTTAGTGGTAGAATTTTTATCACAAACATAATATGGCTTCATAATATTTAAACGTTAATTATTCATTGGAATTAGGTGTAGGAACGAAACCCCATTCATTTTAATTTCCTATCGATGTAATGCGAATTATGCAGTGCGCTGCTGTTAGGTATTTCAACAGGAAACACCTGGATCTTATCTGAGACAATGGTTTTTTCCTTTTTCTTCGGCCGTAGCTCCCAAATCGTATATTTCGGAAAATGATTTTCAAATTACCGCAATTTATTACTCTCGGTACACTTTAGAAAATTAATAATAAAATTTAAATTGCTAACGTTACCCTAAAATACACGGTGAATCATAATTAGGTATTGAGAAGTTAACAGATTAAACTACGCTGTAAGTACCCTACGTGTATTCAAATTCAGGAGATGTTTCATTAACCAAAAAGAAAATATTAAAATTTCGATATAAAATTACATATTTCCGATGGCAGTCTTGTTTCCGAGAGGAGGTATCCAAAAACTCCCGATTTGAATCCGTTGGAAGTCTTTATTTTTTATTTTCTTTTTTACAAAAGAATACTTTGCACAACACTAAATCAAACAGTCTACCTCACATTTTCAATAACCCTTGCAGTTGGGTATTTGAAAACATTTAGATTTAAATTGTTTGGTTTCTCACATCTGGTTTAGGGTAAGTGCTATCCCCTGTGGAGTCATCGATTTATTGAAACTATAAAAAATTGGGGTGATTATTAATATGTTTTAAAAATTGATATTCAAACAGATGGAGGATCTAAAATATTACTGTTGTTTAAAACATTTCACCATTATTACTAAAAATTAATCGACAATAAAACACGTTCGTGTTTAATTTAATTAAGAAAGACAATAAATTATCGTTTTAATTAGTCCTGTCATCAAAATATATATTATACTGCTCACACCGGTTTACGCAACATCTTATATATGAGCTTGTATTCATAATAAACTATCTCAAGAGGCATGTGCCTTAACTTCATTAAAAAGACAACTGAATCGTTGTTTTCAAATGAACATTTAACAATTTATTTTAATGCAAACCGTTTCAAAGAAATTTTCATTTTCCCCAACAACGTTGTAGAACCACGATACCTAAGGGACAACTCAGCATGGAACTGGAACATTGGACATTCCTAGGTTTGTTTGTCGTTGTTATTATTAAAGCTCGTTCAAGAAGCGCATAACAAAAATTAAAATAAATAATATAAATTTGGATAAGACACGGGGATTGGTTTTGGCAAGTAATCCGCTTAGAAATAGTTGAAATACAAATTTCGACTACGTAATGCCCCAGCTCCATTTCCGAAAATCCCCCAGGTGCAATATTGCAGAAATGCAATCTTGCTAAATGAAAACTTTCAGAGAACGACTTTCTTTTTGAAATAAATTGCCCTTCACTCTCAAAATGGCTAAATAAACAACGCTTAATAATAGAACAACAATTTTTTGCCCCTCCTTTTTTTGGAAAATCAACTCAAATAAACGTGTCGAGAAGAAAAATCGTACCAATAAAACCAACAATTTGCATTTGCCATTTGTCTTCAATTATCCGAGCCATAAAATTGGTGAAACCCGGGACATTCGGGAGTTTTCCGGAATGCTTAACAAAGGTTGAAGGTAATAAAAAGTACGGGCAGATTACCTGGTCGGAGCTTTGCATACATTAGGTGTCTTGGATTCCGGAGTATCGATACGAAAGAAAGTTTTACGGCTTTAGAGAAATTCACTTCGAACTTAGTTCATTGACAAATATTGAAAGGTGTTTGCATCATGTTTCAACGTGTTCATTTTATAGCCATAAAGAAAAATGTAACTTAAAGCTACTAAAAATACCAATAAATATTATCTGTTGCAAATTATACGACCTCTATAAAAGACATTTTGATATCCGTTTTTAACTCAAATTCACACTAGTTTCATTGCACACATTACACAGCACGAAATACCTCAGTAAATATTCGTGCAGTTAACTATGCTCACGAATGTGGGCTACAACATTTTTTTTCGCATTTTTCTTCTTTAGCTTTTTCAGTTCCGTCTAAAGGTGAGAAGTTGCAATGAACATAGGATATAGAAAAAGGGAAGCCGCTTTTTGCTATATAACTGTCTTTGTAATTTTAATAAAAAAATTAAAAAGTGGTGTAAAGATTAGTTTAAAGACTATCTCATTTATATGTATAAACAACCATATTGGATAGTGACTAACCGAGAAGATTGTACCTTAAATTTGATAAACTTTGCAGTGTAGCTTGGCAAATGAGAATCAACTAGCATCGACCTAATACTTACATAAATCTCCATCGAAACTGTGCAGTTTATACAGTTAAACTTTGAGTATAAGGGCTGCTTTATAAATATATATTAAAATTAAGTAACTACGGATGATGTGGTGATTTAATTCCATTATCGTTCTATCTAGTGACTCATTCTAAGGCAATTTCAACGATTTTCGTCCTTTGACCAAGTGGATTTGAAGGAAACTGAAAGATTCGTTAAAAATAAATGCTCTTTTGTTAGATAAGTTAATTGATGTATAGATTTGGAATACCTATTTGTGCGATCATAAACTTTTAAACCCCAATTTTTAAATTTTAAAATTTAAGGTCGAAATCGAGATAATAAATTGGGATAGGAGCCTGGCACCTCCCGAATTGTAAGGTACAAAACCGTTCATAAATCAACAAGTATGAATAGAAAACTGCGCGACAATATCTCCAGGAAAAAAAACCCATATCACAAGCCGTTATAAATTTCAGCTTGTTCGGCTAACAAGACATCATAAAATATATCCGTTAAATATTAAAAAATATTTTCAACTTTTATACACCCACTGGCACCGCAATATAGACTGTATGTACCTTAAATTCTTCAATATAAACTACAATGTAAAATTAAAATTAGGTTGAGGTGTTAAACAGCACTTTTGCATTTCTAATTCACTTTTCAACACTCTATCACAAACTTAAGTAAAAATCTAAATTAAAACAAGGTTTGCATGACAGAAATTAACATAAAATACAAAGAAATTCTATTTGTTAATAGCGTGCTTTTGGGCAATTTCAATAATTTTTCTCAAATAATCAAAATCTTACATTAATTTCGATTTTTTTAAAAATAAATTTGAACAAGAAGTTTATAACATTAAGAATTCACCTGCTAGTGTTATATCCAGACCTTGGCCCGTTGGACAATTTATCAAACGATATAATATGCGAAATCTTCGGGTGCTGACTATCGCCCTGGCACCGAGTCGGCTTTCCCTATGAATTATGGCAACATAAACCTCATGAAATTTAGAATTAAGGCATGGACTTAAGTGAAAATAAAGACATAAATCGTAAAGTAATTCGGCAAAGCAGTAGCAGATTCCTGCTGCGAGTTTTAATTCAAAAAATATAAGAAAAAGTAGACGGAAATATTGAAAAACGAATTCAGTCGGGAACACTCTGCCAAGACGCTTTTTCATTTAACGTTTGAAATATTAAAGAAAATTAATAGTCGTATTCCATTGTGGGCAATAAATAAACGAGCCATTATGGACATGCGGGTCAAAACTGTCTTTAGAGTGGTAACAATTAGAAAACCATTGTTCCATTACAAATCTGTGTCTCAAGCCGTCATTTAAAAAAGCCAATTTCCAAGCCTTTTATTAATTTATGGCATGTAATAGCCGGAACGACGTCTCTTTAACCGATTAATAAACAAAAGAAGAGGTTTTGTTTTATTGTGTTTCCACTATTTTAATTATGATAAGTTCTTCGTATAACAGTTACAACTGTTGTACAAATTTTTTCATGTGGTTAAGTTGTGGTGACTCAGATGGTATAATAGATAAAGTTCTATTGGCTAATTTTCAGAAAATACAATAGATTTTTGCAACGGTTAAATTTTCTAAATCAAATTTTCCAAAGTCAAGAAGTGTTTGCATTAAAACTTGAATCATAGTCACCAAAAGCTGATTTTTAAACGAACTACTTTGCAGAATTCAAAATGGAACGTAGCAAAAGCTTTTTTGCAGGGATTTTTATCAGCAGTTAAATGAATGAAAATGAATTTTTCACATTTCTTCCGAAGAATAACTGGTAATAATGCATCGTCCAAGATAACGAAACGACAAATGAAAGCGTCGGAAATTGCAATGTTTAATCACTTTATCGGAAGTATTATTAATCATTCACCTTGACGCCATTCAGCCATTGTTCTTTCCCGATAAAATACCACAAATTTTCATTTTTTAACAATGATTAATTAACTTGTGCTCGAAAATG
Organism: Hypothenemus hampei; assembly: GCA_013372445.1. NCBI lineage: Eukaryota > Metazoa > Arthropoda > Insecta > Coleoptera > Curculionidae > Hypothenemus > Hypothenemus hampei. The sequence continues at coordinate 653,487 of JABRWK010000032.1, read as the reverse complement.
AAATTAAACTGTGCACGAAATATGAGTTTGTGCTTCAGTAATTAATAGAATTCTCAATAGTAATGGCAAATTCATTTTTTATACCACTAAGGCTTATGGTACATCAAATTGTAAAATCTTATTTTAATGCATTGCATGGCATTATAGTTGTTTCATGAATTCTTAACACAACATTCAACGCAATATTATTTTAATTTATATATATGCAACATTTAAAGAAATATAACACAATTCAGATAGCACTGGTAAATAATTAATTGATAACGGTTGTGCAGTTTGTCTATTTCAGCTACAATTTCCCGGGATCATAATCTTTTATTGTTACCAGCATCCCCTCGAAGTTACGAAACTCTTGCGGTTCACAATTTCGAAAGATATGAGTAATGAACTGTCCTGTTATCTAGAGATACACATCTGTTATTCTCTCGATTAGTCGGAGAACAACTTTATAGAGTAGATGACGAAAAGTCTGAATATTTATAATAAATAGAGAGTCTACATCTTTTTTTAGCCCTTTCCATAGATATATATAAAAAAAGTTAAAGTTATAAACCAGAAGGAATTGAAGAGTGAAGCCAATAGTGAAACGCTTGAAGAATACCTAAGAAGCGACATTCCGGTTGTAAACCCGTAGGCCATAAAGCCGTCAGTAGTGTGAATAATGTATTCTATCCTTGAAATACACTTGGAAATTCAATACGTGTTTCCATGGCATAGCCACTCTGGATAATCCCTTTATGCAGCCACACCATTATAGAAATCATTAAAGAAAATCATACACTGTTTTATAGGACATGATTGAATTAGCAAAAGTACCTTTAATAAGATAATAATAAAATAATGGGGCCTTTTTAACACAACGCTGGGTGGCAAATTGGCTTTTATCACGTGTTAAACTTTGTGTGGTTCACTATTAAGGAAGCTTTGAAAAAATCAATTTTAAATTAAGAAAAAAGGAATGAACATTCGATGTTATCGGGGAAAAAATTGGAGTAATGGTCTGGTAGATTATGGGGGTAGATGGAGGCGATCCGGTGAAAGTCATAAAAATAAGTTTTACGATCAATTTGCGTGAAATTTCAATATTGTCGTCTGCCATTGTTATTCTCGAGAACGTTCTAAAGTGATTTTTTAGAATTGAATTTTTATTTCAAGTATGTTAATATTCGACAAGAAACACACTATTTATAAAGAGAATTCATAAACAAATTTTTCGTATTCCAAAAATATCGCATTCAATAGGAACGAAGTATGGGCCAGTATTTTCCATTAATATAATTTATATTTCAATCAAATCAAAAGCGAAAAATTGAGACCATCAAGGACCCCTCCACTCAATTAACGACCAATTCAATCAAGCACCTAGCCCTGTAAAAATATACCGTCTTCTTTGGAATAATGGTTCTTGTCTGTCACGAAATGACAGTCTTTCACTCAATTGGAAGCCGACGAGGACGTGTTGAACTATTAATTATGGAATATCGGGTCGGAAAGGCGCGGGGTGTGAAACTCAATAAAAGAGAAGGAGAGTGAGTCATTCGACGTCCCGAAGGGTAAATTGTCGATAAATATGCTTATCTTGAGTTAGGTTATTAATATTTATTACAATATCCTTTTGTTCCTTAGGCTTTAACAAAAAAAAATAAAAATGGTAAATTTTGGAGAAACACATGAATTTTTACCCCAGATAAAGAACCCTTTGATCTTCATAGACGAGAATAATATTTGATTGTCTTTTTTTTCATAAACTGTAACATCTAGAAATATTGGTAACAAGAGTTGACGTTTGACATGGACTGAGTAACGAGTGCGGGGCACGCGAGCTGAGATCGCTCTTTAAATACATCATTCAGTATTGTTCTCTTGTTTATTGTTTATGTTCCGCCTCGCTTCATTATAAAACCTAAATTAAATAAAGCGGTAACAAAACTGTTGACGGTTGAATGGAGCGTCACTAAATACGTTTATGTAAAAAAAATTGGTCGCGTTAAACAAACGTGACAATGACATGGTTCTGAATGAGACCACGGCGCCCACATTTGATGAATCATACGTAGGCAGGTACCTTGTATTTGCATTCAATCAGTTTTATGTAAATGGTGTTAATGATTTGATAACAAATAATATTAGGTTATGATTGAGGTGAGAAGTTTGCAACTGCTGTTGTTTTATCAACATTTAATTATAGATGTCATATGAACTAGGAACAGGAATGGGCGGAATTTTTTTGGTGCGGTTATGGTGCCAATGACGTGATGCCGCTTACTACACACTACTGGTTTTGATATTTGAATTCCTGGCCTCTAGTATTTCAGAGAATGTCCCCAACTACGCATTCTTTTCAGCTTTGATATTCATATGCATTCATCAATGCTGGACATAACTGATATTGAACCTGAAATCACATAAAATGGATTAACTTATTTGTTAGTTGAACGGTGGAAAAATTACATTAATTTATTATATCTCAACTAACTTGACAATTTTCACAGCCCTTCACTTTTTATCGCTCTCCTGCAGACCTAACCTACTGTAACTGATTTCTTGGACTTTTCCATGCACGTTCCTCCTCATCAAGAATTGTATTCGAACATAACTCTAAGGAATCAGGGCGAGCCATAGTTGGTCCTCTTCATAGAATCGCATACAAATTGCCAGTTCAAGTCACTATGAATGTGACTGTTCCTGACAAACCACCGACCACCCACCTAGCTATTTTGAAGATAGGTGTACTTCGCTGATTATATTTAGAAGCGTTTTAAAATAATTTGGAAATGTACTACCCCAATTAGAAAAAAAACTATCATAGTATTAGAGGATGCTTTCTATATACAGTTCTATTGCTACAATTTTTTTTCCGTGTTCTTGGTTTCATGAACGTATTAAACTTAAAAATGATTTAACTCTGGAAGAATACTAATAGGTATTAAGAGCAATATTCATTAATTTATAATATACGTTATAAAAGGCAATCATATTGAAGAGCAAAAGTCAATTTCGATTCAATTAAGCCATTAAATCTTCAGAAACAAGCAGTAATTCAATTTAAAACTCCCGGTTCTGATCGGATAGATACTAAATAATAAAAAAAAGAACAATAAAACGCACGATTTAAGGTAGATAATAGTAAATAAATTATCGGATAATAATAGAACTGTAGTTGATATAAATACTTCGTGGATTACATACGATGGTTATCTCGACGAGGCCCAGCTGTTGTCGTCTAGAATACAATGGCAAATAAAAAACACAAACAGTTCACATATTCCATCTTGGTATCATCGTTTTTAATTTACGATCATTCAGAAATAGAGTGTGTTCACCCTCTATATGGTTGCACCGTGCTGGTAGCCTATGTAAATAGAGAATGAGTTGTTATCTTTAACACCCGTCGGGAACGACCCACTGTGACTTTGTGTGACATTTTGGGTGATTGAGCTAAGCGAGTGTTGGATGTCGGTCGAATAGGGTGGTTTATTTAAGCAATACAACGGCAATTTATTTATAAAAAAGGACTCTATTGATATTTATTGCCCATATTTTTCTATTAACTCTATTACCCATTAAGAGAGAATTATGGTAAAAAAAATAGCAATTTCATTTTTTCCGTAAATGACTAATGCAGAAAAACACAATGATATATTATACATTTCCGATAGATCACGGTTTTTGGCACTGTCAATAAAATTTTATAACCAACATAAAACTTTCGAACACAACCCTTATAAGGCGAACCAAATTTTGACGCTTTCCAGCTTCTGATCGACTACTGGCACAATAATAAAAGTCCAGCTCGGGTCGTAAAATCGGCCTTTTTATAATTTCGTGCCATTCTAAAGGACTATCCGGTTCTCGGGTCATTTCCGTATCCAGGAATATATCTTTTCTCAATGTCCGATAGTGGACATCGTTCTCTTCGATAAGGACAATTTTTTCGGTCGTTTTGTCTCATTCGTTTTTTCCGGACCCGAACTTAACGAGTCCGATTCTCTAACAATAAAGCGAGATTAAAATTCGTCGTTTAATTAAATATTCTATTTGCAGGTTCGATACGTAACGCAATGATGTATGGAATCGGGTCCAGGTGACCCCACTAAAGTTGACAGCGTTTAACCATCGCTTGATTTAATTGTGGTCGTGATTTATGGAGGGCCTGTGACATCGTATTGTGTTGGAGCTTTCGTTTTGTATACTGTGAATTACACCCGGTTTTTAGCGATATGCCCCGGCCTTTAGGGATTTTATCCTTTTTTGTTCAGATTTACCTACTTTGTGAAAACACTATAAATCTAAATGTCGAATTTTCAAATTCAGGAGTTGGTATATTGAGTCGTTAAGTATGAAACTTGCGGTGAATATTTTGATTTTCTGTATTTTTTATTAAAAGCATAATGATTAAAAAAAGTAGACCAAAGTGAGGCTCATAGTATACCATTTATTTAAAAAAAACTGAAGATCTCGAGCATGCATTATCACTTGACACTCGTTGAATTTTGCTTTAAGTTTGCACAATTTCTTAGGTTTCATCAGGTGAAGCTCTAGAAAGTCCTGTGATGAAGCTAAGGCTACGAACCCCTGGGTTATTTCTTTAGTTATTTACTTTAAAAACAGCTTTAAACAGTTTTCTTTCTATCTGGAAGATTATTCTTCATTTTGCACAGTTCGATTTTAATTTCTACTGTTCCTTTTATAATGGTTAGAAGGGCAATATGCTCTTCCAGATCTGCTGGCTGTCACAAAATGTCATCATCCGGGTCTTTCTTAGCGTTTTCTATTAAATTTACCGTAATTTCTTTCTGATATGCATCTTGTGCATCCAATTTCAAGCCCTTTGTTATCTTGAGTTCTTTATAGCGCTCACTAATTTTCGCTATATTATTTTACTTGATCTACTCGTTCTGCTTATTTAGTGATTTTACTTGTGTAACAATTCCACATTTCCAAAGAGTCTACTTCCGACAGTAAATGTTACGAACTTGTCGTAAATCTTCACATGGATTCAGCATCCGAGACTTTATTTCCCCTATTTTACCTATGTTTTAGTAAAAATAAATGAAGAAAAATTTCAGTATTTCACATAAACAGCATTATTTTACAAAGTTCTCTGCAAATACATATATTTCTACATATTTTCAAAAATTCCACAATACGACCAAAGCTTAAAATTTATATTTTTAAAAAATAATGTGAGAAGCTTTACAAAAGAAACAAATATAAAGCGAGCTTTAGGGAAAATATCCCATTGGGTTTGTCTCTTTAATGAAAATCGTCAAAAGAAGTCCCTATCTGATAATATTCAATGAAATGAAATGCAACCTTTGAAGAGAAATTCGTTAAACATACAGATGTTTTGCTTCAAATTACAACAAAATTAGTTTTAATTAAAATCCACAAAAAGCTTAAAGTGAAAAGATGTATATAAAGAATGGGGAGACTCCTTCCTTTTTGGTCTTTTCGTTTAAACATCAACGCCATGAGATAAAAACTGGAAGATATTGGAGGTGTTAATAATTACTAAAAGTAAATTAAACGAATACCGATAAATGTAACTATGATTTTTAACTTTATTCTATTAACTATGAAAACACTTATTTGAAAACTAAACTCTTCAACGCCGGACGTTTCAAGAAAAATACAGCGTTAAGCTTTTATCTCGCTATTTCCACTTTTGACAACTTCAAAACGAAAACACAAGAAACGCTTCCGTATTTCAATTAAGGACGAAATCCGAAATATAAATTTGATATTCTTAATGCTTAATTCAACATTTATTTATAGCATTTGCACAATATTGGATGATGAAACATTTTTCGTCAAGTCTGGTCTGGTCATTGTCTCTTTACTCGAAGGCGTTTGCTGTAACACATGGTCAATCAAACCCACATTTTTCGCTTCATTGGGCGTCATAAAATTATCACGTTCCAGACTCATTTCCACTACTTCCAAAGGCATATTCGTGTGTTTTTCATATAATTTGTTAATCTGTTTTTTGATCTTTAAAATCTCTTCGGCTTGAATTTTTATATCAGTTGCCTGTCCAGTAACACCACCTGATGGCTGATGGATCATAATACGAGCATTTGGCAATGAATTTCTCATTCCTAATAAAGAAATAAAAATCCAAATTCTAAAAGGCAAGAGGATCGTTTAAATACCTTTTGTTCCAGCTGCCAATAAAAGTGATGCCATACTACAACATTGTCCCACGCACCATGTCGCTATCGGGGGCAAAACGTATTGCATCGTATCGTAAATTCCCAAACCCGAAGTTATTATTCCTCCAGGTGAATTTATGTACATATGAATAGGCTTAGTGGTCGATTCGGATTGCAGGTAAAGAAGCTGAGCGATTGTTACTGAACTAGTTATATCGTTTATGGGTCCCATAAGGCAAATTATTCGCTCCTTTAGGAGTCGCGAGTAGATGTCAAATGCTCGCTCACCTTTTCCGGATTGTTCAATCACTATTGGCACGTGGTGAAAGGGAAACGTCGCCATTTTATTGATACTATTTTTAATAACATTCGTACGAATGTTGGTAAGAATTATTGGTTTAAACATTTGGAATTTTGATTTGAGAACTTTCATTTAACGTCAAATGACGTTTCAGGAGAAAATATTGGCAAGATCGTAAAGAGTTTTTCAATAGTGACAGTAGAATAGAGTAAGCTACTACTATTAATATAGATATATTGTTTTCTTTTCTATTCAAATTAATTAGGATTTATATTGACAACACATTTATTGTCATTCCAATAAAATTTTAATTCTGTTTAATAGCTTTCATCACAATTGATCCCAGCTTAACATTCAGCCAACCTTGAATAGTTTAAGCATTCTCATTAATGAGAAATATTAATGGAATAGGTTGATACTTATATTTCAGAGATTATATTCAAGTTGGATCACTAAAGTTCAAAGTTTAAGTAGTTTCAAGTCAGTTGGTTTAGACAGGCTTCAGAAAATATGTATTCCATTAGCTTCTTGAACAAACGTTTTTTGAACACCCATTATATGGATAATGGACGATACAACAGCTTTTGTTCAAATTTGATTTATACTAGGGGCATCAACCTATGACAAATCTATTAAAAAAAACTTTTTTTAACCCATTGAGCTTTTTTTGGTGAACTTTTTTCAAAGATTTATATTGTTTGGTCGAATTTAGGATGCATCCTTTCACGTCCCAAATCCGGAAGCCGAAACAGCGTCCGACGAAAATAGTTTCTGTCAAGCGAATCGTCGTTTTTATGTACAGTGCAATTTACCATAAATATTCACTGAGATTTTGACACGGCGGAATTGAAAACCGGCTACTCGCCCCCGTTCCGGAAAATTTATTGGATTTTGGACTTTATTTATTGCACAGAGAAATTAAATGAAGAAAAAACTAGTTTTTTTACTCTACAGCTAAGATTTTTTTACTTTAGTCATAGACATCATACATAAATTAAATCATTTGAGATCTATTAGTAGCTGTTACGTGAACTTCAAGGCAAACTGGAAGAATTTTTAATGAAATACGGGTTCGGAAGGCAAATTATCGGAGCATTCGTCCGTCTCTAGCAGAGGAAATTAGGGTAATGCATAATTAATTAGAATTATTGCAGCATAAAATTTTCTTTAGAAGTGCAGACGCCCAGAAATGTTTTCAATTAAACGCTAAAAGGCAGCGACTTTATTTCCCAGACTTTAAATTGCCATGCATTTAATTAGTCTCTGTATAGTATAGGATTTGGTTTTGTCTTTTAATCAGTCGCCAAGAATTTTCGATGATATTTACTTCCAATTATGAAACTATTTTAAGGGATTATAAGGAGCGGTTAAGAAAGGGGAAAACTTTTCGAATTCACATTGATTCATTAAGATAAAATGCCTTAGAAACACATTAAGGACAAGTTCAATCACAGTAAATTAGAAAGTTTTTTGCGTCTCTTAGAACTTAAAAGTGGTAATCTATCTAACAATAAAACTTTATTTGTCGAGTTTGGACAGATGGTACCATTTTCATTACCTCAAAGTTTCACATTTGATTAACAAAAGATTGATTCAGTGCTGATTACTCCTTGATACCTGATTCAACTACAGACAACTTTCAGTTGCACAAGTTTCGTGCATTCACATAGAAATAATTTCTTCCATTCTGAAAAAAAAACTTCCTTGTTACATGTTACTTATCCAGAGAACCAATGTAAAATAACTCGTTACATAATAAGCTCACGCTTCACAAAATTGCAGTTAAAAGAGCACTTCCTCAAATAGCTTTGCATATTTTGCTTCAAAACTCTTAAATAAGCATCGGGAAATTTTCGAAAGCGCACAGACAAAATTTATCCCGTGCAAAAGTCTACCACCCATCGTAAAACTTGATGTCAGAATAGTGTTTACGAGCGAGACCCCAAAACGCAAATCTATTTTGTATTTCAATCGAGACAAAATACAACTTTACTGGCTCTCATATCTTTCTATGATATGGCAGACGTTTCAAAATTATTTTCGTGAAAGCGCCGATATTGAATTTTCTTTGAGCGTCCGAGTAAATTCGTATTTACGACCGGTTCAAAATTTGAAAACGGCCACAGTTTAGGGTTAACAAACGATTTGTATGCGACCCGAGTAAATCGACAAACAAACTTTTCAGTACGTTTAAATGGCCGCAGTAAATTTCCTCGACGTTTCCACGACGAGAAAGGCTTATTTAGATATTCGCACTTTTCTTGAAAAGCTGTTGATTAACCCATTCAAAAGCGAAACGATTGAATTTGAATCGCAAGTGGGCGTAGGCGTTTTATTTATTATCTTTCACATTCACAGTGGCAGGACTAAATGTTTCGCAATTAAATTTTGCAACAGTGTTCTTTGAAGTTTTCATAACACTTGGTTATATGATGGTTCCTTTATTATTTTTTTAAGCAGAGACAAAGCAATACGACTAAAAAGTGGAAATGATTTGAAGAGAAGCTTGAAACACCACTGGTTTAAAATCAAAAATCACCAAAATGGCGAATTTAACTTTTGCTTTGGGTCCCCCCATCGAATCCGAGAAACGTGAACTGCCTCAAGTTCCTTTCGAAATCTTTCACGAAAGAATGAATCGGGTTTTAAGGGAATCAGCTTTACAGCGCTCAAATTTCCTTTAATTAAGGGGGGAGGCCGAAATCCTTTAAATTTGTTTTGGACATGCCGCCCTCCAAAAGTCCAATTATACAATATTAGTCCAGCAGACAAATCTTTTGGAACAGAAACCGAGAAGGAGAGGGATCTTTCACCCCTTTTAAATGGCATTCTGGAATTGCACGTCAACCCGATTCGATTTCCTTCTCAATATTCTTCGTTATAAACCAATTTCAAGAAAAACGGTTATTTCATTATGCAAAATTATTAAATTATCTAGATTTTAATGCTTAAGTTGGATGTGTAATAATGACATCGTCTCTATTGAATATTCAACGACCAAATAATTGAACGAGCGACTTCACGTCGACGCGCTTAATCCAGAAAAATGTTAATGGAAATAGCTTTGGCGGCATAAATCATCGGAGACGTTCGTCAAGAAGAACAAAATAAAAAACGAGCAGTGCATAACCAATTAATTAATATTTTAGGCGAGCCACTCAGCACCGGCAAAGGACCTGGAAACAAAACATTAAGAAAATTGAAAAATCTAATTATTGTTCTAAATGACAATTGAAATTCCATTTCCCAATACCTTTTTTTACGCAGAAAAGATCACATAGTATTGGTGAAAGCCCCCTTTTTGGAATTTAGAATACCAGTCCCATGGTAATGGGTCACGTGTCGCACGCCATTCGATGATTAGTTTTATTACATTCTGGCATTGGCGCAGCTTTTGACGACATCCACGACGGAATTATCCGGGCCCGGTTTTCGAATATTTCCGATTTCACGGCCGTTATATTTAGTTTCGCTTCGTTTCGAATGTATGGATGTCATTAGAGCGGATGGAGAACGTGTTAAACTGGCCATTTTCACTTCCTGTTTGGTCATTTCACGGTTTCCTGATAGAATCAAAGCTGTCAGGCCTGTCATGTCACCAGCAATTTTAACTATATTTGTTCTATTATATTTTCTCAAACAAAATCTTAAATTTTCCTAATTAACAGAACTCAATGTCTAGAGTTTCTTCAATGTTTCAAATTAGAAACAGTAAAAAAAATTGTAATTATTTGATTTTTACGGTTACCTTAAAGTAAAATAAAATTGTTCAACATTATTATCAAGTGAAGCATAAAAACATCAAAAACCGAAGCACTTGAAACGAAATAAATCGTTTTAGAAAATCAGGGTAAATGTACCGTTCAGACGACACACCGGTGCCACGGCTGGAAAATAAAAAATAATCGGTTTATGATAATTCAGTTTCCCCGTTGTGGAAAAATAACCATTTTCTCTCGGATCCCTCAACGAACCTTTTGCGTTCACGAAAGCAAAAACAGGGCCCAGTTTAGTCACAAATGACTTGTGTGTGTTACGCTGGCTGAACCCCTTTGTGGTATTTTTTGCGTTTAAGTGTCTTAAAAAAAAGAGGGGGGTCACCGATGCGAACTGACCTGAATGGTTCGTTTACGTGCTCGTTTCATTAAATATTTTTTCCTAGATTTATCTACATACCTATATTAAAATTTATTTTTAAACCGACTTACTCTAACAACTCATTATGTTTCTGTCCGACCTCGACATTTAGAACCTCTCTGATCTCTTATTCTGGTAGTATTTTTAACAATAGTCATTTCCCCTTAGTTGAATCCATCCATATCGTTATATTAACCGCGCCATGTCAGTCTAAGCCCTCAATTATCGCTTCAAACTGAAAAGAAACAATCGTAATTCAAACAGAACTTTATATCATTCCAGTCGAATTCTGGCGTAAGTAACAATGGCCCCGAAATTCATTAAATTCAACGAACAATGAGGCTTTTCTCTTTCCGTGCACTCGAGAACCCCCACGTGACAGACACCCCTGCGGGGCAGGATAGAGAGTGCATAAAAAACCCCATCGCGGCAATTTCATAATGTTTCCGCTCACACGCACCCTCCGGCACCGACCCTGTTTACTTCGATTTGATTTTACCGATATTTTTTCCTAAATGTAAAAAGGGATTATTTTAACAGGGAATTTTATTTTTTAGTAAATCAATATTCACATATACGGAATGTTACAAATTGATGATGCATGTAATGGGATCTCAGAAACTATAAAAGATAGAAAAACGATTAAATGGGGAATGTTTTCGACAATTTAGTTTTACTGATCCGAACAACAATTCTAACTTCCTCGATTTTCAAATACATATTTTAGAAAAATTGCTGTTGTGCATTTTTTAAAATTCCTTATACTTTATTGTCTTATTTAAAAATATATTTTAAACCTATAAAAACTTTTCTACAGCAATTTTTTGAAAAATTTTCATTTCTTTAATTATTTTTTTTTAAGACTTTGGTTATCCGTATCATCAACTTATCTTCTACTTATAGTGGCTTAAATTTTCTACGCAATAAGACACATTTTTTTCCTTTACTAATGATATATTACAATTTTTTTTTAAATAAGGTGAAAAATCAATTAAAAGAAAATAAAAACAACACACTATGAACTAATTGAAATAAATGATTAAAATAAATTTCATTCGAATTCCAAATCCGTCTGCGTCCATGCATTTGTGACATTTTTTTAAATTGTTGTTATAAAAACTCTATTTAACACATTTCTATTGACATTATTTAAAACTGCTATTATTCTCTGTTGTAGAACTTTAATGCGACTCTAATTTAAACATTTCATTTTTAGTAAAACTCCGTATGTATATTAAAATATGAAGGCGTTATGTCGAGAGAACCAAGCGGCCAAAGAATAAGTGTATTATTAGAAATAACTTTATCTCCAAATGTGTTAAACAAAAAATTCTGAATACCTCTTGTATTACAGGCTGGATAATCATCTTGTTGAAACCAAATTGTTTGAAAGTTCTCCTCCAATCATTTAAACTATTTAATTTTGTAACACTGCCATATTCTCCTTCCATTAAAAATTTAAAAATTCAAGTAAAAATTTAATGCAGGCAATATTTAGTAGAGAGAATATGTGCACGGAGAGTTTGAATACAAATTTATAACTATGTCTATGCATATTTGTCCCTCTCAGAACAAATGATCGTTCTAAGTTTGTCAATAGAATACATATTTAAATAACGATTGAAATATTCGTCTATTATCCAAATATTCAAATATGCGAAGGCGGCTTATAATACAGTTTTTAAAATAACTATTTCTTTCAACCCATGGGAGTGAGTGCTTAATAGTTATTGTTTGGCACACCAACCATGTATGCACTAGATATATTCGTGTAAAAACAGCTGCATCAGTCACGTAAATGGCCGATTAATTTACAGCATATATTTACGATGCTGGTAGGCATAACTCCACAGTTCCTTCCACCAATTACGTGATTTGGGCAAACCACCAGCGGGTGGCCGTGGCGCCTTCACTCCCAACACCAATCAGCACATCAACCATACGGCAGCCTGAGGACATTCTAGACGAGCCGAATATCGCTCAGAACTTCATCCACACATGTCACAAACCATGATAATGTTGAAAGCGCCATCAAGAAATCACAGTTCCTTCCATCCGTTCCATCGTTAATGCAAACCAGAAACCGATGCCTATGACACCTTGGGCTCCTGTCATCACGTTGTACCAGTGCTGAGTGGCAGTCAGTCAGTCATGATGATATTGCAGACAGCATCAAGACACCACAGTTCTTTACACCGATTCTCAGTTCCCACACACCAAACTGAAAACCAGTGCCCGTGCTATCTCCTGCCATCAAGTTCTGCTACTCTCGAATGCTTACGTGATGCTCTAATTTTCTATGCTTCTGGTATCCGCACTCTTAACGACAACCAGGATGTTTTGGCCAGCACTAACATCACAGTCCTTCAAGATTCTATTTATGCAAACCAGAAATCGATGGCCGTGACGTCGTCTCATTCGGTGCTACTTGAGGGTGTCTAGGTGACTATCATGATGATGTTGCATACAGTGTCGCCATCACGGTTGTTCCCACACGATTCTAAGAAAAATCAATTAGAAACTGGTAACCATAATGTTTTCACTTTCTGCCATCACGTCGTGCCACTTCGATCATGACCACCATGATGTTGCGAGCGGCATCAAAAAACCACGGTTACTTCCACGGATTCTCAGTTTGGGTAAACTAGAAACCAATGGCCGTAGTGTTTTCATCTCCTGTCATCATGTTGTATATCTATATGTCGGATAGCTAGGGATGATAACGATGTTTGTTGTGGGCAGTGTTCTCATCACGGTTACTTTCACACGATTCGCAGTTTTAAACTAACTATAAATCGATGTCGGTGATGTCTTTACTACTTCTCATCGTCAGGATATCTTTTGGGTGGGTCTTTCTTTCTGAACCAAAAGAAATTAAATTGTAGTTACATACATTAATAAAAATTAATGCTTACAAGAGGAATACCATGACGTGTTACACATGACGGATTTTATTGAAATTCTACAAGTAGATCGGGGACCGAAAAATATTAGACACGTATTTTTTTCTTTGCTCAAAAACTCAATGTTTTTTACCTATTCATTTAAATTTCATTGAAATCCATCATTAACACGTCATGTATTTTTCTAATTAGCATTAATTTAATTAATCTAATTCGGGTAAAATCGGGTATTTATTATACCATACTAAGGAATGATATTTATATATACATATACTATATAAATACATACATATATGTATGTATATATATGTATATATAATACATATGTGTATATATAGGCATCCTAGAATTATTTATCAATTTCATAGGTTTTTATACTTAATTACTACATTATGAAAAACCTCCACTTTTTACAAAGAAATACATACATATAAAATAATGCAATCCATTATGAATATTAAAGTAATATATTGAAAATGTCAAATGTAAAAAATAATTGTTTTCAATTTATAATAAATTTCGACTTTTTCCTATTTTTAGGGAAATATGTGACATTTTTGGAAAATATAAGAACAAAATAGTTATAAAAGTATTGGCCAAATGTTAGATATGGAATAAACATTTAGAAAAAACTTTGATTTCAACTTAGATTATTCCAATATCTGGATATACAGTAGAATAAGCTATTGTTTGCAAAAATGTTCTATACTATATAATTTCATTTGATTTTAAATAAAATAATTCTGGGGTGACGATATTATTACTTATTCAAATGTTATTATTAGCTAAAGAAGTATATGCACCAATGAGATGCCATAATGTATTATATAAATTATTTATACAATTATTGATTAAAGAATTATTACTACTATTGTGACCGATATGCGAAAATAATATATGAGGAGAGGGGAGTGGAGAAGCGTGAGAAGGTTATGAAGAACATACGATGTCATATACAACAAAACGCGATAAAGCTCAAGCCAAGTAATGTAATTTAATTACTATTAAAAAACCAAGGGGATGCCAAGAGATATTCTAGTTAAACCATCAAACCTAATAATTCAATTACGTAATGTGGACAACTCGATATCTAATGATTGAACAAGCCCTATTTCTCAAATTAAATCTCAAAATTTATGCAAGCTTTTCATTCCTCTATTTCTTTTCCTGAGAAATATACACTATAAACGCCCATAATCAATTGGTAATCATCTTGAAAATTTATCCAGAATAATGAAAGCTTAGTTTATAATTTTAAAATTTAAATATTACTTTAAATACACTAATCAAAAATTGATATGGAAATTTGAAATTTTTATTATTTAAGTTAATCTTTCAATGTTTCATTAAATTTCTATATTGGATTGGAGGATTGTGACCTTCGTGACAATATATTCAGATTTATTTCAGACATTTTCAAATAAAAAATCTATTCTTGAAGAAGTTGTTTAAGTTAATAAATATAAAATTGACAAAAATAGAATTTTAAATTTATTTTTATATTTTTAAAAAAAGTTTAAATTAAAAAAATTAAATTCCTATTTCTTTACTTTTATGTATTTTATCATTTTTTCAGTATTATTATTTCACGCCTTTCACTTTTTATGTATTCAGCTATGGAAAAAGCCTTAAATTAATGTATGAAACACAATAAATTACATTTTTCTTTATTACCAAAAAATATTGCAGAAATTAAATTTCCACTTCAATTTTTGAACAGTTTACTTTGTCAGTTTACTGCAAGTAGCATTGTATTGCATGTAAAAGAGAAAAGATTCAATTGTATAACTTTGTTTTCAAGTAAAAGCTTATGAATTGACTTGATCAGTGTGAGATATTAGTCATTCTGTTGTCACTTTAATAAAGTATTAGGTATGCTTTTTTTAAAATTTTCAAAAAGTCAATAATAAAAATTATTCTTAAAATTTGTGTTCAATATATGTGATTGATTATATAATATATTATACATATATTATATGTATTAACGATGATTAAATTCCTGTAAGAGATAGAGATAAATGAAATGATTAACGCGACACCAAATTATTTCGAACGCCTAATTGCCAACTCTAATAATGCAATAATCAAAACGACAGATTTTTAACAATAATCGACTACTTTCAAAACGCACCCTATAGATAATTAGCTAAATATGTATTTATTTATTAATGTTAAAAAATCAGAATTCAATTTTTCCAAAATTTAAAATATTTTACTAATTTTACGTACATCCTGTACGTACTGTTTGTACGTTAATTAAATAATACAATTATCAGAAATCCTATTATTCAAGAAAAATAATAAAAACAAAATTAATATTCGTTATTTTTAGAGTACTTTGGCAACATTTTAGCCTTCAGGCTCTCCTATCCGTTGAAAACATCCGAATACGAGAAATATACTATATATATCAAAATCCACGTGTTTTCATCTACGTTAGGGTATCAAAACCGATCGCCATGAAAAAAAAAACAATTTCAAACATTAGACAAGACTTTTGAACACCGGCTAATCTACCCTTCAAATACAACGATGCAGAGAACGTTAGTCTCTGATGCAGAATCAAGTATCATATCACGAAGCGATGCTGAAAATTCCAAAATTCTACTAAATATGGTACATATGCATAGCTGCGCCAGAGTATACAGCATCAAAGCAAAATGGTCCAATGACTCGAATCTGGATTCATTCTTGGTGAAATTAAAAGTTTATAAAACATGCATGCAACTTACCCTCTAATCTGCAATCGATTTAAAATAATAACACGCGCACTTCGTGATTAATACGAATAAGAAACAATTAAAACAATTATATCCGACAAACCGTGATAAGCAAAACCCGAAAAATGAAAAACTATGTCGTTAAAACAAAAATTCTACTTAAGCTTGTAAGAATTACAAAGTTCTTTTCCCGCTTTTTACTATTACCCGATGACGTTTGACGTCTCGAATGTCTCAATCGAAGCGCCATCTGTTGGAATTAAATTACATAATTCGTACATTATATCCGAAGAGCCAGGCACGATATCCGCACGATTACGATATTAAAATTTGTGTAACAATGAATCACTCCCGATACCCATAAACCATTTTCCTATTTTTCCATTCTTAATCGCGGAATCATCTTTTTACCTTCATTTTATAATTTTTATTGGCGCCAGCGAAAAAAAAAATTATTTTTATTTAACTCACCGCTGATTTCGCACTAAAAACAACTGATTTACTCTATCTGCAATTTACGATCCGTATTAGTACCAGTATTGTTGATTTTCAGTTAAATGTTTTAATTTTTAAAAGAAAAATTCGATTTATATTAATCATTGAAAAAAAAAAGAGCTTTGAAATATACAAATGTAAGGAATAAAGGGGGAATAAAAACTACTCCTGGAATAGCAATTGTCAATCTTGTCATGAATTGTCAATCTTGTCATTATTTTAGAAATCTGCTATTAGTTCAAAATTTTAATAATTTCGTTCATTAGCTATTAAATAATCGTTAAACTCTTGTTTACTTAATTGATTTTACAATTCCAATGAATGATTAGGATTAGGGAAGCGAAAAAATGCAATAAAAGATTTATGTAAAAATTGAAAAATATCTGAGAAATCAGCAATATTTCCAATTAACGATTCGTATTACGGAAAAGAAAGAGTTCAATGATATAGTTACTTTAAAATGATATTAAGTAATTAAAAAAAAATTAAGAAAATGAAAAAGCAACAATAGTTTTACCAGTATCCTAACAACTTTGAGTTCGTCTAGGAAATGATCGTTTCTATTAATCACAAAAACAAATGAAAATTAAATGTGATCTGATTGGTCAGGACCACTCATAGCACCCTTAAAACATTGCTGTTGACCAGACAGATACAAAAAAATATGAAAAACTAACATACTATCCGTTTTGAATATGTATTATTATAAAGAATATGTATATTAAATAATTTACATACCCAAAGGGCTGCTAAATCTGAAATATTTGCCATTTATTATGATTACAGCCTGTTTTTAAAGCAGCGATTTTCAATTAAACTGTCAACAGTGTCACGTTCTGATTGGTCAATATTCATGACAGTCTTAATTATTATTCACGTATTGTTGATTTATAGTTATGTTTAATTTTTCTCCGTTTTATTGGTTTTCAGTTAATTCTGAGATAGAAATTGATCCAGGACAAAGTACTACCAGTGGTTCGAAGAAACGTTCACTGTGCACTTCACTTTTACCCATTTAACTATCTATGGCGGAAAAACAAACTATTATTATGTATAAGAAAATTCACACCGATGATAACGCTATACCGAAAACTGTGAATATTGTATTTAAAGTTTTGCAAGTAACATCGATAAAACTAATTTTATATGAAGTTGACTTGTATTTATTTCATTTAGAATAGATAGATATTAATGGAAATGAGTCTAATATTACCGTGAGGTTTAAAAATTTCCAGTCATGTTGGCTTTGGAATAATTTGACAGTGAGTACGTATGTCTTTGATATGTTCTTCTACGTATCTCAAATATTAACAAATAAACTTAACCTCACTTAAATACGCCTCTTTTAATAAATCTAATAAATACGGACTCGCTGTCAAATAATTCCAAAGCTTACTTGACTGGAAATATCTTAAACTTCAGGGCATTATTTTTTTAGGTGTCGCTAACATTACATTACAATACAGGAATATAAAGATAGAAAAATAACAAAAAAAAATTTCAAGCATAAGGGTATTCGTCCTGTCATGTTAAAAATTTTGATGAAAATAGGTACGAAAACAGACAGACAGCTAGTAGATACATAGGCTTCTTCATAGAAATCAAATTGCAGCTATAAATAAAGTTTTAAGCAAGGTAAAGAGTCCAGACCAGACTTGCTACAAATATCCCATGCATCTTTTTATGTAAATTTATGAACAAATCAACTTCAAGTAAGCATATAAGACTGTATTTACAGTTGTATTCATAAAATTTGCGTACACCGACTAGAGAGAGAAGTTTGCCAATCACATTTAAATTACATGTGATTGTCAAACTTCTCTCTCTAATAGATGTACGCAAATTTTATGAATACAACTGTACTTAATTTAATACCATACTTTAGAATAATTACATATTTACTTTAGGAAACACCATTTTGATTACCTTCAGCTTTTAATATGTCATTTGGTGAGGTTCTTCTGACCAAATCTATTCTAAAATATCCAAATTCAATAGCCTGTCACTCGATAATGAAAACAAGAATATACAAGATGAGTCAGGTTTTAGTAGTAGGACTTCAACAATCGATAGAAAATCATATTTTGGATAAAAATAAAATATTGGTTTTTAACAATTAGAACAGTAGTTGCACAACTGTCAAATAATTATCTAGTTGAAATGTCAAATAAGAAACAATTGATTATTGCTGACCATTTAAATAAAGCAAACAATGAAATCCATACGATATCATTTATTTTACCTATTATCATTTTTATCCTAAATAAATTTTATTAAGTTAATTATTTTGTTTTGATTTAGTTTAGTTAATGTATTACGTTTTAATATACAATTAAATCATCTATTTAATAGATAGATAATAGGACGTAATATTTAATTTTAACGTCTTGGAGTACTTTTTCAAAAAGTAAATTTCCATAGTTTTTCTTTGGACAATTGGCGCGTGCGCGGGCAAAGGAGTATATAATCTGTAATTCTGAAGTTAGGAATAATAAACAATAAATAATTAAAGAGTGGAAATTCTAAACTATATGCCTTTAGTACTTTTTTTTGAGAAAGAATGAAAACTGTGTAAGCGAAATGGTAACTCAAACTTTATTAACAATTTTGTTATTGGTAATATTGAAGTATATTTACTTTATATTATCAATAGAAAAATAGTTAATAAAGTTTTTGAGTTACCATTTGATTTGCGCAGTTTTAATACTTTCCCGAAAAAAGTGGCAATAAGACGTTTGGAATTTCCACTCTTCAATTATCAAATACATTTTTGGATAGTTACATCGTCTTACGCAGGTAAAAGATGTCTATAACAAATTTGAGAACCATTATTTCTCTTTACATAACTCTAGTGTGATGTATTGTTAAACCCATTTACCGAAAATTCCACTTATACTCCTTTACCCGCACACACGCCAATTGTTTTTTTTGTGAGGTTTAAAACATCAATGTAAAAGAAAACATTTCTATGTGCTTTTTAATAAAGAGTAAAAAATTCAAGATAGTCACCATAAGAAATAAAAAAGTTGAAACAGGTGACTACAGCGTAGAAAAAAAATTTAACGAATGGAAGTCTACCCAAAAAGATCCTTTAAAGAATCAAATTAAATTTCAAATATTTTTTTAAATAAAACAATTACACAACAAATTTTTTGATTACGCAACATTTCAGGTTTTCTACGTTTAATGATGCAAAATGATTAATAGTTCTGTAGAAATTTTTAAATCGGACTATAGGAAATATGAACTGATTAAAACTACCCTCTGCAGGATATTCCTATATTTTCTGTTTTTGTTTTATACTTTTTTGTAAAACATATTTTTTTTGTAAGAATTTTATTCAAATTTAATTAATAAATCTCGATATTTCACCGAATTTCCAACACTCACTTCTACGCTTTGCACTTTACCACTCGACTGAGCAATAATGAAATTTTGCATTTTCATGGACTCTAAAATGTAAATAAAATTAAATCGAAATATATTAATTTTATGAAATGGACACTTGCCAAGAATTAAAAGTTCTTGACCCTCTTGAACAGACTCACCAACTGAGCAAAATACTGATTTTACCACTCCTGACATGGGAGCACAAATTTCATTTTGTTGCTGGTGTTGCATTTTTTTAGGCATCAGTTTTAGATAATTGGACACTTTTTTAGGCAATACGTTAAGTATATATTTGTTGGCTTTATATCTGAAAACAGAATATCGAATATCAATTTTCCCTATAGAAATTCATGGAATGAGTGTAATTGCAAGTCAGATAAAAAAATGGAAACAGTGTAATATTGAAAATGAAAAGAAAATATAATTCCTTACATAATCATAAATTCGCCATTAGAGTTTCTGGAAAGTAACTGGAAAATATTCCGTTCCCCATTCACCGTCAACTCCATAATAGCCTCTGACAATTTGATCTCATTCTTTTCGATCGAAAATACGTTTTCCACAAGTTCGATCCTAAATTGACCATTATCCTCGAGCGCGACTTCCACGTCTAGTTTTTCCTCATCGAATCTAATAAACAAATGCCATTTTTCTCGAGGCGCTTTTCCGCGTATTCCCGACTCGGGAATATTGATAAAGTCGCGACTTTTCAGCTCGTTTGCGGCAAATAAGACGGCGGCCACGGCAACGAGCTTATGTCTGTCACGTTCTTCCAGAGTAAGCCCTTTGAATCCTTCAGGATACGCTAGGGGCAAATAGTTTGTGGTAATGCATCCTTCGCGGAAGCTTTTTCGACTTAGGACGTCCCTTAAGAGCGGTATGTTATGTTCTATTCCTCTGATAATATACGTATCCAAAGCTTTTATACTTTTCTCTATGACGTTTTCTCTATTATTATCATGACATACTAGCTTGCAAATCAGCGAATCGTAATAGACACTTACTTTGCTTCCTTCTTCTACGCCACTGTCGCATCTAACACCCAATGGTTCTTGATATTTATAAATTCTATTTGAAAATACGTGTTAACACTTTATTCAGTCCCTTAGTTAATCTCACCTTCCACAACTAGGTAAACCAAAATTTTTGTTATACGGATCTTCAGCATAGATTCTCGTTTCAATGGCCCAACCATTGATTTGAACATCTTCCTGAGATATGTTCAATTCATAACCTTTAGCTACACGAAACATTTGATGCACTAAATCTACTCCAGTAATACATTCAGTTACAGCATGTTCTACTTGAAGTCTTGTATTCATTTCTAGAAAGTAAAAATGTTTTTCTTGATCAACTAAAAATTCAACGGTTCCTGCTGAGGAATACTGCAACTGTTTGCATAAGGCCACCGATTGTTCTCCCATAGCTGCTCGGGTTTCCTTATCTAAAAAAAAACTGCTGCAGATTGAAGATTACTGAAATTGAGGTAGAGGGGTACCTGGGAGCTTCTTCAATGACCTTTTGATTTCTTCTTTGAATACTACATTCGCGTTCGTTCAAATGAATAATATTGCCATGTTTGTCTCCTAGGACTTGAATTTCAATATGCCGCGGATTCTCAATAAATTTTTCAACTAGCATACGAGTGTCTCCGAAACTTGATGCAGCTTCTTGAGTGGATAAGAGAAAGCCTTCTCTACAAGTTTTAAAAAAATGAACTTTTACAATCCTGCTTAATGAAATATTGTTACCTAACATCCTGATCGTTTCTAGCTATTCGCATTCCCTTTCCTCCACCTCCCGCTGAGGCTTTAATCATCACTGGATATCCAAGATTTCTAGCTATATCAAGGCAATGGTCTACCTCTGTGACAATTCCGTCAAAGCCAGGAATTACATTGACGCCTGCGGCGAGTGCTGTCCGTTTCGATTCCAATTTATCTCCCATCCTAAATATGGCTTCTGCCGAAGGCCCAATAAATGTAACACCTTCCGACTCCTGGAAGTATCCTTTAAAATTTTAAGATTCATAAATTTTAGAAAATGTTTTACCAATTGTTTAACTAAATCGAAATTTTCTGACAAAAATCCATAGCCTGGATGAAGGGCATCGGCTCCAGTCTCTCTAACAGCATTAAGGATTTTTTCAATATTCAAATATGAGTCCATTGCAGAGGATAATCCGATGAAAATCTTCTCGTCCGCCAATTTAACGTGTTTCTAAAATATTTTCGTTCGAATTAAACCGCTTAATTAATGCGAAATTCAATATAGTGATATTGTTGTAACTAATGGAGGAAAAAATACACAAACCGCTTGAGAATCGTCAACTGAATATACAGCGACAGTTTTTATACCCATCCTTTTTGCTGTTTGAATTATCCTGCAGGCAATTTCGCCTCGATTAGCGATTAACACCTTTTTAAACGTGGATTCTGACTGATCGATGGAATATTTCGTACTAAATCCACGTTTGTAGGATTTATTAGGAAAATCGACGTTAATCTGGAAAGGATATTTGTTGAAAAGTCAATTGAACAGTTAGTCGATGTTAGGCTAACACATGTTTACTATTTATATCTATTAAGAAAATACATGTAAAAATAAAGATCATATAATGATTGCAGGATCTTAAATTAAAGAAACGTGACTTTTTTCGTATAGTTTTACCAAATCTCCTTTTGATAACACTGCAATTTGTCCCAAACTGATAAGATTAGGTACATTACATATAACTTACATTTGTCTCATGTCGTATGAATGAACATCTCATCTTGAAATTAACAAATCGGACTTTCAAAGCCATTTTTCTAAAACACAGTTATACACATTCAGAAATTGAACGAATTGATGTCGAATATTGTCTCTTCACAAATAATTTTTAATCGATATATGCAACAAGCGAACTATCTCTGTCTGTGTCATATTTAAAGTCAAAGTTCACATAAACAAACTCGACATGTTTCCAACACGCAGAAATAATAAACAAGGCGTGTTTTTTTTCCTTTTTTCTGTTAAAGGGAAACTTTTATTGCGAAAGAAGGGGAGCGTTTAATGCCGTTTAAACTGGTCATCGTTAATCTCTTAAAAGCAGATGTGTTTGTATTGTTTCTAGAAAATAGGAAGCGGCGCCATAAATTGCGATAATTGCCATTTCCAAAACCGTTCACGGAACTAAATTGTTATGGCCATTGTAATCAGACTAACAGCTTCATTGTTTAGTTTTGTTTCGTTTTCCCTTGCGTCTACCACTAATTCTAAACCACTATTTGATATTATTTGCAAGCCTTTTCATGAATAATTAATTCATTCAGTCTCCGTTGGGATAGTCTTTTGAAAGAAAAATTGTTGCAAAACTGAATTGGCAACTTACTAGTAGAAACATGAGAAAATTATCTAACGACCAATTTGTCCTTTAGACCCTTCAAAATGGAGGCGTTTTAAGGATGTACAGATCACAAATTCAATTAGTTCAGCAAATACATGTACCTCTCGAAGAGAATTTCAATTGTATTTGACATTCATAAATTCTTTCACAATTTTATTTACATTTCCACACAATCGAAGAAATTGAGAAGAACTCGGAAGTGGTATTGAAAGAATTATGAGTTTAATAACGGGAATAACACAATTGTTTGAGGAATATCAGTCCTTACTACGGAGACAAATGTCAAAGGTGATTTCAGAAATTCCATCGTAAAAAATACAGTCTGGAAATTTTTCGTCCTAAATTATTTGAATATAAACACCGTTATGGTACGAAATTTTATCTCCATACAAATAATAATGTAATTAGTCGTATGCCGTTGAAAGAAAAATGATCATATTGAAGAGTTAATGGACTTCTTTTCACAAACTTTTCGAAATTAATCACGCACAAAAGTGAATGCGTGCTAATTGCTGCTCATGCGTGTCAGTAAAGAAAAAACAAAAGAAAAAAGAGAAAATAGAAATAGGCTTTCTATAAAAATCTGAAACGCAAAAGGTAGGGAAAGAAAAAAACATTGAAACCCAAAGCTTAGAAAAGTTTTCACTTCGGTAAGATTATATTATCTGTTTGGTAAGATATGGAAGTTTTGAGTATCGTTGAAAAAATCCAAACCAAATAATAACAAATGAGTAGGCTTAGATTATTTTTAGCAATAAATTTCCAATTAGATAGAAAAAAGATGGCAGTTACTAAAGCTAGTATCAGCAATTATTCAAGAAAAAGTCAATATAAAGTACCTAAAGTTAATAAATTGAAAATTGTTCAAAATAAATGAAAAAATGATATTATGAGAAAAATTAAAAAGTTACAGTTAATTGTAAAAATTATGTTCAGTATTTGAACTTTTTAATAAAATTTTTAATATTATTCGTTTACTGCAACACTTCTCGTTTAAAAATCTAATGACCAAGATTGTAGAATAGAGAAAATTTGTACTGCAATAATAAAAAAAACTTTGAAAGTTACGCTTTCTTGGATTCGCAAATTCACCTTTTCAAGAATAAACAATCTTTAGCCGTTCCATATTTCGCAAAATCTTCATTCATTTAGTAATTATTCAATTTGAATTTGCCACGCCCTCGAGCATAAGACTCGTTCTCATACAATCGTAATATATTTTAGTCAAACTTATATTAAATTTTAATACCTGCCTTCGCTAACGCAAATACAGTTAAACTTTTAGGAAGTTTAGCAGTTAGTTTGATAGAAGTTTTATAGTTTTGGGTATGTAGAGATTATGTAAATTTATTTATTTCCCAAATGGCTATCGAGTAAGTTTTTAGTTTAAACTTAAGAAATTGCTCAAATTTGAAATTCAATTTAACTAAAAAGAGCCCCGAAAATAAAAATGAAGTTAAACGAACAACATTACCAGAACCAATATCAAATAAATTTCCTTTTTAGTAAGCTGCCTTAAGGTTTCTAGACGTTGTCTCCTTGCATCCAGGTAAAACTAGTTAAAGTTATCCAAGGAAAAGTTGTCTTTTGCCTGAGCTTGGCCTCTTTAGAAGATTTAAATCTGTCCTGTCTTTGAATTACCCAACTTTAGACTAAGTGTTCTAATCTAACACTATTAAGTATTTATTTATTACCCCGGATGGGGTATGTGTAGACGGCAAAATAGCACTTGAAACTTTGGATTAATGACGCCAATAAATTATTGTTAAACTCTCTATCCGCATCGTTCTGAACCTTATAAAATGGGTACTCAATCACACTACACGAAAACCAAAAAATGATCGAAATTCAACAGGACTTAAAACTTAAGTCCTACTGAAACAAATAAATAATAAATCTTTACTCAAACTGCACTTGACCTGTGTTCTAACTACTCTTAGTGATCATGTGATTATTCAAATGAATAGAGGATAGAAATCTGCGAAAAATCTTCAGCGAAAAGTAAACAATAATGTGAGGTTAAATATGATTTAGGAAAATAAAAAAAATTGTTAAATATTGTGATTTTTCAACTCGATTATACCGATAGTCAAGGGTAAAGAGACAAATTAGAGAAAACTATAAACAATCTAATGGAGAATATTCCAAGTTACTTTTCATATATCGACTCCTGCAACGAAAACTATAGTAACTCGAAAAAATCGGTGTTTTGAGTTATTATGTGTAGTAGATGCAAAATTTATTAAACTTTTTGGTGTAAAGATATCGTAACGTTCCTTGTTTCCCACAAGAAACCAAACATATTTTGATTAAATATAGTATGTTTAAAAAACCAATAATTTCCCGCGAAAAATATATTAAGTTCATTTACTATAGTCTAGTGAACAATGTTTGTACCGAACATGAACGAATTTTTAGTTGATTACTTTAAATTTAATGTATCCCTAGTGATAAAATAAAAAACAATATTAACAATAAACTGTTTAAATTCGATTATCTCAAAACTGTCAAAATCAACTTACTACAGTTTTCGTTGCAGGGCTCGATATAATATGCGTTATACTCACTTTAGATACCATATCACAAGTTGTAGTGACTCTAAGACGTCCATTGCATTAGAAGCGCAAGCAAAAACAGGAAAAAAAGGACTTATCTGCTACACCTGAGAACTTTTAATAGTTGACATCTCGAAACAAGGATTTTGCAGTTACGTCCCTCTGTCATTTTGCCGACGATATGTCATTCGAAGAAAAAGAACTTGACCTAAATATATTTTTCCGTTTTTTAATAGGTCACCGTGTCAATGCTGTCAGTGCATGTATATGTATGTACATTATTTATATTTAACGGATTGTAAGGTTATGTCAAATTGTCAATATGCTAGTATTCTTTTCTGCCACAAAAGATTATTCTAAAATATTAGGAATAAACAATTAAAGAGACATTTGAATGGTTGTCTGGAAGAAGGGCATATGTTACAAATTTAAAATTATTATTATTTATCTATGGATCGTTAAACCATCTAACGTAGATCCCATTCAACCAAAAACCCCAACATCCGAAAATTTGTAACATATGCCCTTCTTCCAGACAACCATTCATTTATTGAAATAAAGAGTTTTCATCTTTAGCTACTTGATTAATCGATTGATTGATTGACTCAGTGACTGTTTATCAAATGAAGGGTAAGAGGAAAGAAGAAACGGAAATTGTTTAGAAATCAGCTTTTGGTTCTTTGTTGGTTTTTACAGGATTGTATCCAGTGCATACCATGGTTGGTGTGTCAAACAGTAACTGTTGAGCGCTTATTCCCATGGGTTGCAAGAAAGACTTAAAACTCCATGTTGTTACAATACAAAAGTAAGTTACAAAATAAATTTTCTTAAAGTGAGAGAAAAACAAATTTTCCTAGTTAACTTTGAAAAGCATTAAAATGGATTAGAGCACAAGTGTGCAACATATTAATGTATTGCCTTCTACATTAGACCCGTACAGAAAAATTAATTATGTAGATGAGCCCCCATTTCATCGCCTTAATTTCATCAGGTCCAGAAGGATGTTAACGCAGAATATACGCTGACGAACAAACTTGGCTAGATAGAACGATATTTTCATGTAAATAGTTGCATTTCGTGTTTAGTTTAGTGTAACACATGCAGAGAAGTGCTGTTCTTTGGCAATTTCATTTAGCCCTCGCAAGATTTAGATGCAAATTGTATCTCGCGCCTCTTACAGTGATTTCCTTAAAGTAGCAAATTTAAGTTGAAATTTGCTGATAATTTCTATGACGTTTCTTTAAACTAACTACAGATAAAATAATGTTATTTTCGTAAAATAAAAAGAGCCCCCAGTTCAAACGTGCAGTTCGGACAACAAAAGAGAAAATATTTGTGTGGCGGGCACAAACATAAAGAAACATTTTGAACACTAAAAGCTTTTCCGATATCAAACGGATGTTTTCAAGGAAAAGAGATCACAATGTATATCACATCTTTACTCGCTTTCGGTTAGTTTTTTTAGAAATGCCTACTTTAAATCGAATCGGTTATATTACATTAAAAGAGGCCCATCATATTATGACTTAGATGACGGGAAATAGGTCATTGCAAATAATATTGTTTATTTTTCTTCAAACAGACGCTCATAAACAGTTTAGATTTCGTTGATTCAAACATAATATATTATATTAGGTTATTATGTCAAAACTGACAGCCGATTGACCAAGAAGATGGTATAGTAATGTCCAAGATTAGAAGCGTATCCAAACAGAAGATGACTTATCCACTGAATTCATAAACTGGAAAGTGGATTGCCCAAGATAGGAGGAAATTTGAAAATGTGATTATGCAGGGTAATTTATAACGTACGGAGGAAATTTCTACGTGAAATAGGGGGGACTAAAATAAACACTTTTTAATAATCAAATTTCCACACAAATTCAGTAGCAAAGAAAATATGATTTTTTAAAGAAGTAACAAAAGATTTCCATTTCTTATTGGTTGAAATTCGTTATCAGTCAAGTTGTCGATAAAATTAAAAATATCAAATTGATCTTTCGAAAAAATCAAACTTAAAATTTGTTACTAGTTGTTGTTTTCATTTCTAATTTTGGGTTGTTGTTAAATTTGTTATTGTAAAAACCTTTAAAGTATCGTGACTTTTTTTTATTGAATTTTTCCCAATAACAAAAAATTCCTTTGTATTTCACTTAGAAATGTTTGTATGTTACAATAATGTGACCCTGTATAATGAAAATAAAAATTTCAAGATCATTTTTCTATTATACGAACGGAACATGAAACGAATAAAATCATCGTAATGTAACACACTTGTAGACAGGCAACAAATACTAATTAGGCGTTGAAACTGGCAAGCCCATCCATAACAGGAGCATTTTCGTTAAAATAGTCACGCGACCATTTTATTCCTTGGCCTTTTTTTCTCCATATTTACACAAAACAACAACAACAAATACATTTTTCATTGACGTTTTAATTTTTTACTAAAAACCTATAATTCGTTAACGAAAATAATCCTTCAGTTCTAAACAACTAAAACAGTCCCCAAACATATTACGTGCTCCAAGAAGTTCAAAACTCATTTAGATTAACTGTGTGTAGTATGTTATATCTCGATTCTCCCTGTTGTTATAGTCCTATCTATTGTTCGGACTTGAACCGCATAATTTATTATTTACAACTTAATTTATACGTCGAAAAATAAATTTTCATTTATCTTTCTCCGCTCTAACTAAGACGAATGCATGTTGATCAATTGCATTGCGTGATTCCGGAAAGCGAACCTTTTCCCCGGCCCTAAAAATACCTACGAAAGTATGTTGTAGTTAATATTTTTGGCTCAATCAACTTCTCTTAACTAATCTAATTTGGACTCTTTTTAGAACTGTAACCTATTCAGTCTAAATATGTATAAATGAGATAAACTCGCATTAAGGAGGGTTACGAGCAGTCACCCTCGCAAGGGGGTGCCAAAGAAGTTTAATGTTTGATTGACAAGACAGCTTGTTATCTGCGTTAACACTTGGCTGATGGTACGTCTTATTGTTAAATAAAAATTGTTTCTTGCAGTTGAAATAAGGAATTTAACATGTAATGTTCAATTTACTTCAAAATTTTGATAGATTGGAGGGGCTGAAAAGACTCAAGAAGGTCCGAATAGCTCATTAGTTGGGGATTTTCAAGTTGAAAATGTTTAGGTCTACGAAATTGGCTTAATTAAAGTTAACACAAGGATGAGGTATGTGGCAAAGAAAAAATTTAAGACCTAAGGAAAGCCATTCCGATTTGAAGTTAAACTTTTATAAGCTGTCGACGATTAAACTTTTGATCTTTGGGTCGGTCTCGTTTGGCTCAGCTCGAATTAAACCGCCCAAAACTTTTCAATTTTTCTTTTCATTTCGGTTTGTTCGTGCAAATGCCACTGAACCTTAAATTGATTAAAGTTAAATTGAAAAGAAATTTGTGCAAAGATTGCTCAGTAAATTGGATCTTGATATACAAGGTTTTTCAATTTTTCGCTCTTATAGAAATTCAGTCTATGAAAAATATGGTCGCTGAGCTTATCACTTTCTAGATAAGATGTAAAAATAGTTTTTCAACGACATTCCATTAAAGCCTTTCTTAGAATTCGAAACAATCATTTCTAAATATATCGTCAACAGTTTAACAAAACCTGATTCAATATTAAAAAAAAAACGCGTATTCACTATACGTACTTTACAACAGGAATTGTCCTTTCGAAAATGAAGTTTCAATTATCCTCAGCGCCAGTAAAAAAGACGATGTTCGTAAAAGTTTGCGCAAAACTTTTCCAAATCTAAATTTGAAACTTTTTCATATCGCCAGTAACAAAAGATTTATATCCACTTACAAAGTTAACTGAAACGTATCTCTAGATCCTTCAATTTATTTCGTTATGCGCGAAACTTTGATTTCTAGGACGTCGTTTTCTTTCTTGAACTTCACACTATTCCTATTTCAACAAAAATGTAAAAGTTTTTTTTTATGTTATTGTACTTTTTTACATCCGATAACAAATTTCGTTTCCTTCGGACATGTTATTCCAAAAATGGACGTGACACAAATCAGTCTACGTGCCGTATTATAAAGGGCTGACAGGCCCTGCACATCTCATCATGAGCCTTCAGGGCCTCCAGGGCTAGTAAAAGACTTTATGGTCGGGACGCTGACAGGATAAAGCGGGCACGTATACCCCTGTTGTCTGCTTTAATGTATTTCTTTTTTTCTCAACTATAAATTAAAACGTCTGATTTAGTAAACATTTGAAGTTCTCTATAAAACTAACCGAGAATTCTTAAATTGGCAGAGTTAAGTGTCAAGGGCACTATTTTTCCGACACATCGTTTCGGGAATAATGGTGACGGAATGTGTGGCACTCCAACCTTCCGATGCCTGTCCGACAGTTGCCTGGAAAATATGGGATCGCATAAAGCATTCTGTAAAGTGATTCGCATCGAAACCGACTAGTTCTCAAACAGAATACGCTAGGGAGACATTTAATACGAATAAAAAAACTGCCTTGCTTTCAAAAATAAAGATGTGGTATGTAATAGACACACATTTTATGCATAAATCATTGAAAACGTTATTTGATGTATTCGGATTTGATAGAACATTTCTTTTATTCGTATAAAATTCGATTCGTTTTCCACATCAATTTAACACGCTCAAATACAAATAGGTTTTACTAAAGCCATAAAATGAGCGGAAACAAGCGGTGCCGCAATAACTATTATTTAACCTGTCTACTGAATGTTATTAGTGCTATCCTCTCATTTATTAAAAGTTTATTTCCATTAATTTAATACAACTACAAAAAAAAAATTAAGAACTTCAACATTCAGGTTTGTTTCATGGAGCGCTCCCAAACTTGGACCGATGTGGCATAAAGAAAAATGAGAGCGTATTTCTTTACCCATAGATGATTTCCATCAAACAAGTGAAAAAGAGACGACGTGAAGAAAACTAAAAGAACAGCTATCAAAGGTGATAACTGAAATGCTAAAAGAGATAATGAGAATTAGAAAACTTTGAAGGAACCATATCAAACCTCTTCTTCTAAACATACTAAAAAGAAGTAAAGCTTTACATTTATCTCAATTTTTATAATCTTTATGGGATAACTTGCAAAAACAAACAAACAACCCTTTATAAAATCGTTTTAACTTTTTATCGGGTATAATGAATGGAGCTTATACATTTCCAGACATTTTCCAGACATTTTAGATGTTGTTATATAGTAGTTTTCAAACAGTAACCGATTTTTCACTTAGCAAAAATTCCATTCCTGGAACTAATAATAAATAGGTTCGGTTTAAAGCATTTATCAAAGTTGACGATACATATTAGGTATTACATATTACTATACCAGACTTTACGGCTGCTCTACTAGAACATTGCATTAACTTTTTCAAAACAACATTGAACAAAACGGAACATTTCATAATTTCGATAGAAAATTTTCAACTTCATTGTTCCTCACTATTTCGCCCTCAAACAAAATACACATTCCTAGCTAGGGGGATGACGATAAAGTTTTAACCAAACCTTAAGGGTTCAGGGGGAATACAAATAGGGTTTGATAAAAAAGTGAAGCATAAAACAAAATTAAAATTTCACAGACCCGGTTAATAATCTAATTAGGAAGGGGACGCGGACGGATTTTCTGGAATATTTTTGTGATGAAATTGACCAATTTCCATATTACATATTTCATCTTTGAGCCATCCTTAGTTCAATTTTCATAATTTTATATGATTGTCAGTCATTTTTACTAAACTTTTAAGGGAAAGCGTCATTTTTTACTTGCGTTGCACAAAATAATCGAAAATACCTTTTTGTATTGTAGGTTGTAAAACAGGATTAAAACTAGCATACCTTATTTACAAATGGGTGGACTGCCGAATATTTCTAGGATATAATACCGTAGGCCCCCTTGTCCTAATGGATTGTTTCGTAATTGGATTGGACCTAGCCAGGGATAAATTGGAAACCACATTAGAGAAAAACGCGTCCTTATTAGCTGACGATTGCGGGATAAGCCATTGGTGTTTTTTTTATTGTCTGGAACGGCATTAGGAACGGATAGGGAACTATACAAAAGGCCTTTGTCGAAATCTATTTGATACAAATGAAATGGTTTTTTCAATTCAACTTATATACCTTATTCCTTACAAAATGGCGGATGTATCCTTCGAAATTTTATTAAAACGAGAAAATCAAAGAAGAACTGTGAACTTGAGAAGAATTGCCATGCTGTTGCTGTAATACCCGCTACATCAAAATGTATTGGATCTTTGTATGTATAAACTTAACCTAAAAATCTGTTTCCTGCATAAACAACACAAATCGGAAATCTTATACTACTTAAGGAGCACCTACGAAGCTGACAAAAAAAATGAAAAATATGCATACAAACCTATATGTATACAGTATATTATTTAAAAAAAATATACTCGAGCTAACATGCTGTATACACGGTAAAATGCAGTTTCTATGGCCACTTCCCTAGCAACGTCCACGTATATTCAAAACAAACATCAGTATATTAGGAATCTTCGGACTGGATCATAGTGCAAATATTTAACGTTTGCACAAGAAATAAGTGTTTCCGCCTTGAAATGAAGTTTAAAGTGACCCTCAGCCAGAAATTAGATCAAAACCTTCCGGTCACATGTGTGGGATGGACTAATACAGAGGAAGTTTACTCAATCAGGTCTGATAATAAAATCCGATAATTTTGTTTGCATATGTCGAACAAAACAAACGTTGTTCTGCAACTTGCAGTGATGATAACCAAATATTATCCTGGTCAGTGTCCACGGGGCAGGCAACGAAAATTTCACAACTGGACAAAGATGTGTTTGCCACCGATATGCAATTCCTGCCTAGAATAGGAACCAGTTTAGGAAAACATGGAGATCTTATTCTGGTTACTTGTGTTGATGGAAAGTAAGATATATTAATTGAATTTAAATTTTCATTAATTTGTGAACCTGAAGATTTCATATGATGAATCGATCTGGAAGGATTGAAAGAAGCGTGGATGCACATAAAGGGGCCATATTGGTTGGCCAATGGGGTAATGATGGAACAGGATTTTTAACAGGTAATTTTTGGAATAGGATAAAGATTAAAAGATTTTCAACTAAAGAATTTGTAATATTAAAAAGCTGGCGAAGATGGTTTGTTAAAAATCTGGTCCAGAAGCGGTATGCTACGTTCAACTATCGTAAACAGTGACAGCTCGATTTACTCAGCTTGCTGGTCTCCCGAGGGCCAAAGTATAGCTTATACTAATGGAAAATGCGTTGCTATAAAACAACTGGCTGCAAACACTAAACCTCTTAAAGTAAGTTTTAAAAAACTTAAATTTCAATGAAAATAATTCATTTTTTCTAGTGGAGAGCGCATGA
This sequence comes from Hypothenemus hampei, assembly GCA_013372445.1. Classification (NCBI taxonomy): domain Eukaryota; kingdom Metazoa; phylum Arthropoda; class Insecta; order Coleoptera; family Curculionidae; genus Hypothenemus; species Hypothenemus hampei. The sequence goes on along the minus strand of JABRWK010000032.1, from coordinate 620,043 downwards.
GGGTTTAGTTTTATGTTTGGCATGGAGCAATGCTGCAGATGTAATCGTTTCCGGGGGTGAAGACTGCAGATATCGAGTGTGGGACAACCAAGGCAGACCGATTTTTTCCAGTGTACAACATAACCACCACATTACATCGATTGCTTGGGCTCCTGCAGGAGACCTTTTTGCAGTTGGGTCTTTTAACACCTTAAGATTATGCGATTATTCCGGTGTATGCCTTAAATTGGAATACCTTAAGTGTGCGGTACAAGTATCTTTTTAGTGGTCGAGGTCGCTGGAGAAGCCACAAACGGGCAGTATATATAAAATGGCTTGGTCGAACGATGGAAGCCAGTTGGCAGGAGCGTGTGCCAATGGACACGTTTTTTTCGCTCACATTGTTGAAAGACATGCGCATTATCTTAATTTTAGGTATATTTCTAAATATCAGAGTTGTCGATATTCTTACTACACTATTACTGCTTTTTTCAGTGCTACTGTTAGTGAACGAAAAATGGTGACAGTTAAAAACGTGTTGGACGAGTCAACTGAATATCTCGAATTGCCAGAACGCGTAATTCAAATGGTTATGCGATACTCAAATTTAGTAATTACGACTCCATCTCAGTGCTACATTTACCATATTACCAACTGGAATACACCTTTTATCTTTGATTTGAAAGATGGTTCAGTGATCCATTTGGAACTAGCTGAAAAGTATTCTGGTTGATTTTAGACAGGACTTTTACATAAAACTCTTTAAATTAATTTTTCAGGCATATGCTATTGATTGAGAAACATTCAATTGGAATATACAACTATCAAGGAAAATTAATTGGTCAACCTAGGTGGCCTAATATGCGACTCGATTCTATAAAGCTTCCGTTGGTCTCTTTGGCAAATGACACGTTAGCTGTAAGAGATGCAAATGATCAAAAATGCAAGTTCTCCAAATAATAGTTCTATCATCTTTTTAATACTTAATTTCCCCTTTCAGGTGTGCATATAATAGATTTGACCAGTAACCGTAATACAAACGAATCAACTACCAATATCCAACATACAAGTGCTATTATTCAAATAGCTCTAGACACCCAAGGGTCCGCTTTACTAAGAACATTAGCACTTCTAGATAAACCACGAGATTTGTATCTCGTACAGGTTAAAGGCGTTAATAAAATTTTTACTAAACTAGGCTAGCACACTTTTCACATTGATTAAAACATGAAATTTCAATCAATTTCTAATTCCAGGAAGAAAAATTGACTCTTTTAAATGGAATTCTTCGATAAATATTCTGGCCGCCATTCAAGACGCGCAACTGATTGTATGGTATTGTCCAACAGCTGCGTTTAATCCAAAACTGCTGCATCTGTGCTCGTTGCAATACGACTCCCCGGAATTGGGAAGAAATCCACGAATAAACGATTTTGTGGGTAATTCGGTGTCGATCAGACGAGCTGATGGCTCTTTGATTAACGTGCCAATATCTCCTTTTCTGGAATTAATTTACAAGTGAGAGCAGCACAACTTCTCTGTCAGTGTTTAATATGAAATTATTTTCAGAAAAATACACGATAACAAATGGACAGATGCTTTAGATTTATGCAGAAGTGTAAATAGTGACATGACCTGGGCGTGTTTAGCAGTTTTAGCAAGTCAGTCAAATATTGAAACTATTGATATAGCTGAAGAAGCATTTGCTAATATAGAAAACTATGAAAAAGTCTATTATATTCAATACATTAAGGTGATATTTTGTTGTGTTTAAAATAAATGTAGTGAAAGTGCTTTTCAGAGTTTAGCATCCAAAGTAGAACAGAAAGCTCATTTCAAATTACTTGGAGGTAAGCCGGAAGAGGCGGAATCGATTTTACTTCACAATGGAATGGTTTTTCAAGCAATTTACCTTAATATCAACATGCATCAATGGGCAAGGTAGGAAATTCGATTAAAACTAATTTTAGTGCAAATTCAAAAGGTTTTCATTTTCAGAGCATTGGATTTGGCACTTAAACATAAGACCCACATTGACACTGTGCTGTATTTGAGAGAAAAGTATTTAGAAACGCTAGGTAAATCGGAAAATAATAATAAATACATAAGTGTTAGAGAGAACACGATTATCGATCCAGAGAAAATTCAAGAAAAGATTGCAGCAGAACGAAAAAGGAAACTCAGCCACTAAAATAAGTTTATTTAAAATATTTTAAATAATATTTCCAATATTATTTAAACAAATTAATATAAATTTTTAACATAGGAATGCTTTGGTGCTTAATACAAAAGACAAAGTCAAAAGTCCTTAATTTTAGGTTTTCATCTTTTTTTCAGCCAATTTCAAATAATCTTCATATTGACCTTTTCTCAATTTGTCCAATTTTGTTAGCTCACTATAAAATTGAATTCTTCTATCTATGTACTCCTTGTCACTCAATACTAAGCTCCCAGTTAACCAACATTTTGCCAGTAAAATCCCTATAAATCAAGTTACTAGTAAAATTAGAAAAACTAATGTGTTAAAATTATAAAAATTACATTTACAATCAGGTTCTAATTCTTGTAGCTCTTCAAAAGCTTCCAACAATTCTTGCCTTTTTTGAATGCTAAGTATAGGATGACTCAACACCCATCTCAAGTAAAACCATGCACTACTATCTGCTGGATCAGTAAATACAGCACTTTGGACCAAGTTCAATTCCTCTTCAATACAATTTTCATCTAATTTCCTTAAAGTACTTCTATAATGCCAAGATGAGTAATTTGAAAAATTGTTATTTAGTCTATCAGTAGAAAATTTCAGTTCCACGGGTAATGTAATTCCAATTTTATTGACTAGAAGTCTTCTATAATCCCAACAATGAACTATAAATAGTACAAAGGTAAATAAATAGATTGTATTTTTAACAATCACTATTTACAATTTCTGTCATCATAAGTAATATATTTGGTACACAAATTAAACTCTTTTTCCCAATTGGGCTGCGGGTGAATCATAAGAATCCAATAACGATGATACCAAGAACCATAAGATTTAGGATTGGAAAGAAGGCACTGTTCAGTAAGGTCCACTTCTCTGTTTAAGAAGTTTATAAATTCTTCTGATTCACTGTCATTTCTAGGAATAAATAGAACATTACAAACAACTTTATGAATTGAGATCAAACAATTGTGAACAATTACAAAGTCACTACCAGCAATTTGTACCGAAATCCGGTTTAGATTTGAAGAGCAAACCGTTGCTTCATATGGCTTTTTAACGTCTACGTAATAAATCACGTTCTATTCCTTGAACTGTTGATAGTTTACTTTAATTGAACTAAATAGTTTGGTCTCAAAATACGTACTCGCCAAAACTCGTAAATAATACTACATATTCTTTTAAATCTTACTGTGAATTACGTTGTAATAATGCAACTTCCTTGCGGTAATTCCACAAAGTATAGATGTCGGGATTGACACAAAGCAACTGTGCTGAAATGGCAAAAGATTCTGGATCATAGCTATCTGAACTTCGGGATAATGCTATTTTTTTCATTCCCATTCGATAGGCAACTAATTTTTTTTGCTGTTCCCTATGCTTTTCGGCTTTCTGTTCCTCAGTGGTTTTAACTTTGAGTCGACCGTGCTAAAAGATTCTTAAAGAATAATAAATCCGTAGTATTTCATCATTTACATACCATAATTCAGTTATTTTGTAATAAATTACAAGAAATTCTTAAATATTTCCTTTTTTTGACGTGTACCTAACCTTAAAAGATCTATACGACAAATAATGACAATAAATGACAATTGACAGAAGCTTGTTGTTTAGCGAAACTGTATAGTCATTTTTAATTAAACCAGAGGATATTAATACTATATTATATTATAGTATTAATATTCTCTGATTAAACTAACATTTTGAATAATTAATTATAGAAACTTTTTGTGTTTATCAGTGGTTATTTATATATTAGGTTGGCAGAAGTATAAATCCAAATAACTGCAAACAATTGAACATATGGTTGGCAGCATTTGACAGTGATGATTTGACTTTTCGAAAGAGATTTTTTCGAATAATAAGTTATCATTGGTTGGAATTAATGTCGTCATTGACGAATTAACAAATGAAGTTCATGATTGGCCAAACTCAATAACTTTGTGAAATCAAGGAAACGGTATACTAAGGAACACTCAAGAGATTTGTTGTATTTTTGTACCAAATATTGGTTAGAAATGGGGGTACCAAAGTTTTTTAGATATATTAGCGAACGTTATCCATGTTTGAGTGAATTAGTTAGGGAATACCAGGTAAGAGTACTCTCTTCTTGTTTACAAACATTTTACATTATCATTTTTAAAACCTGTTAGATTCCTGAATTTGACAACATGTACTTAGACATGAACGGCATAATACATATGTGTTCACATCCGGATGATAATAATCCTCATTTTCGGATCACAGAGGAAAAAATTTTTCAGGATATATTTCATTACATTGAGGTCCTATTTCGCATGATTAGACCGCAAAAATTATTTTTCATGGCGATTGATGGCGTAGCACCACGAGCTAAAATGAATCAGCAAAGAGGCCGTCGATTCCGAGCTGCTAAAGATGCAGTTAAACAAGAACAAGAAGCACAAAAGAAAGGTGAAACATTACCTACTGAGGCAAGATTCGATTCTAATTGTATCACTCCTGGAACTGTATTTATGGCTCGACTACATGAACAATTAAAGTATTTTTGTACTGAAAAGATATCCAATGATCCTTTGTGGCGAGACGTTAAAGTTATTCTTTCTGGACATGAGGTAAGTAAATATCTATTGGTATATTTGTATATGATTTTAAGCTTTTTAGACTCCTGGAGAAGGAGAACATAAGATTATGGATTATATAAGATATTTGCGTTCACAACCTGGCTATGATCCTAATACAAGACATTGTTTATATGGATTGGATGCTGATTTAATCATGTTGGGACTTTGTACACATGACCCTCATTTTAGTTTATTGAGAGAAGAGGTATGTAATAAGGGCCTGACAAGTCTATACCAGACTTTGGACAAATTAGTCCTCATTTTTGGGGTACTAGCAATTTTTATGCATAAAAGAACTGAGTGTTTATTTGGAGGCAAATACATTTTAAATTTGTTTTAGGTAAAATTTGGTAGAAAATCCACCAAGCGACAATCTGTGCCTGAAGAAATCACTTTCTATTTATTACATTTGTCATTAATGCGTGAATACTTAGAATTGGAGTTTGCTCCTATTAAGGATAAGCTTGTTGGATTTGAATATGATTTGGAGAAAATCATCGACGACTGGGTAAAACATAGGAATGTCAAAAAACTTACCTAAAAAATTAATTCTATAGGTATTAATGGGATTCTTAGTAGGAAATGATTTTATTCCCAATTTACCCAATTTACACATAGCAAATGGGGCATTGCCAATTTTGTATAAAACATATATGGAAGTTCTACCAACTCTAGATGGTATGTTCGTTTATAATTTGAAAAAATATATTTACCTTGTTCTATGACAGGTTATATTAATGAAGGTGGTAACTTAAATCTTCCACGATTTGAAAAACTTATGCAAAAATTGGCCAATTTTGATATAGAGAATTTTGAAGAAATACGAGATGATCTGTTGTACATGGAAAGCAAAACAGGAAGAAAATTCCCGGCACATTCTAAAATTACTGTATGTCATATTGATCATGTCAGTTTCAACGCAATGCAGTAATTTTTTTTTACTTCAGTCTTTAAGGGAACTCCAGGAATGGGAAATTGAAGAAGGCAATGATGAAAATTTTGAATCCTTAGAACCTGAATTAGGAAAGCAGTTAAGAGATTCAGAGTTGGATGCTTTAATAAAAGCCACTGAGCAGTTGGTAATGCTTAAATAAATATTAATTTCACAGTTTCCATTAACAACTATTATAGGATGTAGAATTAACTGAAGACGATCTTGATGAAGATGAAGATGACGACGATTTAGCTTTCAGAAATTTTAAAAAGGAATATTACATGAATAAATTAGATTATTCGAAAGTCACTCCGTAAATTATGTTATCAGCCATTATTTTAATTATCCTTAAAAATGTACATTTTCAGTGAAGTTTTAAAAGATCAAGCAGAAGGATACGTAAGAGCCATACAATGGAACTTGAATTATTACTACAATGGTTGTTGTTCATGGTCATGGTATTATCCTCACCATTACGCTCCATATATTTCCGATATAAAGGGTTTTTCTGATTTGAAGTTTGATTTTGAATTGGGAACACCATTTAAGCCATACGAACAAGTATGTTCAAATTGATCAGACAAAATTAATGAAAATAATAACGTGGTATTTTTTAGCTTCTTGCCGTATTGCCTGAAGCCAGTAAATCCCTGTTACCTGAAGCTTATCGTCATTTAATGACTAGCGATGAGTCTTTAATTAAAAAATATTATCCTGAAGATTTTCAAACTGATAAGAATGGCAAAAAACAAGAATGGGAAGCTGTTGTTTTAATTCCTTTCATGGATGAGGTACGGCATTTAATTGAGTATAATAAGAAATTGAAAATATATATTTTTATTAAATCAGAAACTACTTTTGAATGCTATGAAATCGTGTAATGAAAATCTATCGCCGGATGAACAAAAAAGAAATACTCATGGTCCTATGTTGGTTTATACATATTCGCATGAAGATTTGGGAAAGTATGATGCTTCAGAATATTTTCCAGCGATAAACCATAATCATAGTAAAATGGAAACACTTTCGATACAAGACATAAGGGTTCCCAAAGAGAAACTCATAAAAGGTGCTTATCCGGGTGCATGTTTTGATGTTTATTATCCTGGATTTCCCACTATGAAACATTTGAAATTTAAGGTAAGATTGTGATTTTTTTCATTTTTGATCTTATTTTTTGGGTTTTTAGGCCGAAGTGAAAAAAGCCAAAGTGAAAGTATTTGAACAACCTAGCAGATCAGAAAATATGGTACTGCAAATTATTCAAGAAAAAGAACGAGCCATTGACGATGTTCCTGTGGAATTAATAGGGGCAAATGTGTTTGTTGGATGGCCTCATTTAATTGAGGGCCGGTGAGTAAATTTCTGAATTGATTTAATTATTAAATTATTATATTAATTCTGGATTAATACCCGGAAAACCTTCTTATCATTATTTATCTATATTGAACATACAAGGTTTGTATGTTATTAATTTTATCATTATTTTCTTTATTAGAGTGACGGCAATATCCAATAACGTAATAAAATATATTAGCATGGGAGAGGCGAATCAATATAACACTGAAGATATACAAAATCCAAAACAACTGGCTGAAGAATCGGCCGGAGTGATAGAAAGATATAAAACTCGTTTGGGCATAGAAGTGGGTCAGGTGGATTTCCTATGTACAGTCCAAATCATGACTGGTAGAACATATGTTTTTTCGCCAAATGGACGATTAACTTTACAAAAGCAATTTTCTACTGAAACTACTAATTATCCTCTACAAACTATTGTGTCAAACATTAACACTTATGATTCACATCACACACTTTTCCGAGATATTGAAGAGGTATATCCAGTGGGAGAAATCTGTTTCACCCTGAGTAATCCATATTATGGAGCACAAGGAGTTGTAAGTGGATCCCTATCATTTCTCTAAAAATTTTAACTGGATTATATTAAAGGTTGTGGATAATAATGAAGTTAAGAAAACTGGAAGAATAAAAATCGGTGTTTCAATTGCTGAAGAACCAAATTTCGAACCAGTAATGATCCTTAGAGAAGAAATTTTAAAAAGCTACAAACCTCTCTTTAATGCTGCTAGTCAAGTGGGAATGAGTCATTTTCTTTATTCCCGTATAACTGGAACTATTTTTGTTGAAATTCCTGATGGTGAAGGAGGATTTAAGAACATAAATGTGGGACTGGATTTGAAATTCAATAAAAAAAATAAAGAAACTCCTGGCTATACGAAGAGAATTGGTAGTACTTGGTATTACACCAATAAATGTACTGAATTAGTACGAGCATACTCAGAAAAATTTTTCGAATTGTTTAAATATTTGTCAGATAATATAGGATACGATAGTATCAAGCCTGAACACGTATTTAAAGAAAATTGGTAAGCAGCCCAAAATAAAAGGTAAAAATGAGTTTTAAAGTATGCATTCGGTAGGGAGGAAAAAGTGAAAGAGTTACAAAAATATCTCAAGTCACTCCCAACCTATAATATAGAGCGGCAACAATGCGGAAGTAAAGTGACTGAGGAGGAAGTGGTTAAAGAAATAGAGAAAATAGTCGATGAACACTTGAAAACTCTCAAATTTAAGAAAGTAACCATGTCCATTAAACCAGCTTTTTTATATAAAGTAAGTTGACAACTGGACAAAATCCAAGGCTGAAATATAATGGATTTTAGCCGGAACTTCAAACAGGAACTTTGTCACCTGATCCAAAAATGCAGGCTCAATTATTTGATCGTATTGTAAATACCAGAAAAGGTTTCACTATACCATTTGGTCTAAAAGGAACGATAATTGCGATTACCGAATCGTCCTCAGGAAATGAAAGAGACACAATGTATGATGTTATCTTTGACAAACCATTCAAAGATGGTATGCAGTTAAATTGTTCACCTGGACGTGGTTATAGATTACCAAAAACTGCTTTTATTAATATCTCTTATGGCAAAAGGCTATACGAACAAAAAACTGGCAAAGATGGTAAGAAAATAATTTGTCATATTTCAAAACCAATCAAATGTGATTCAGGTAACTTAGCGGCAATGGCGGAATCGAACAAGAAGGCAGAAAATCCTTGGCAAACCAATAACGGACATAAGTTGTTCACTCAATTGTCGAACAGTTATAGACAGATTCCTGATCAGTATCCAAAACCGCCCCCCCAAAATCGACGCCAGGGATCAGCATTTGCAGCTTTTAGTCACTCGACGAAAAACGATTCACGAGAACAACGTAAAAATCGAAATAATTACAGCAATAACTCAAAAAGTACACCGATTAATAAAGAAAATGTAAAGACGAGCGAAATCAACAATTCAAAGGCTTTAGATTATTTGCTGCCAAAGTTTGCGAATAGTAGAAGTAAAGTAAATACAACAGACGATACTAAAGCAAAAAATCAAGAAGATGAAGCGGAAGCAAAGGAGAATCTAGTAGGGTCATTTTCAATTATTTTAGAAACAGAACATAAATCGTATTCTGTTATGCAACCAATGTTTTTTTATTTTAGAGAGAAACGTCTGCAAAATCAAACAAGAAACCTTCCACTACAAGTGCAGATTTCTTAAAAAATTTATTAAAAGTTTCTGATTCGTCAAGTGATGACCATATGAAACATTCTGATAATGCTCAAAGTCTAAATGTATCATTTGAAATCTTGGCCGTAAGAAATCCGTAAATATTTAATACTAAAATCATGAAAATTTTCCAACTTCCAGAAACAAGTAGCCAAAACACCTCCTACCGTACGATTGCTAACTTATTTCAGTTCTAACGGTTTAGGATTACCCCGTTATCAACATTTTCAAAGCGGCAATAGATATAAGGCCCAAATAACGCTTCCAAATGGTGAATTTGTTGTCAGCCAAGCGTGTAACACTAAAGAGGAAGCATCTGAAAATGTTGCAACCGAAGTATTACAAATGTTAATGAAGAAGGTAAAAATCAACCATAAGGATTATTCAGTAGAAATATGTATTTTACTAAACAATCGTCATAAAGTATTCAGTTTTATTTTGTGTTTAAAATTTTAACTATTTCAGACATCATCATTACCAGTACCCCCCAAAACGTGGGTGGAACCAGTCAAAATGAATGATACTCCAGAGTCAAAAAGTACGTCTGATCAAGCTTTGAAGACTGCGTTGCACAATCCTTTTGTTCCAACGCAAGTAATTAAAAGACAAAGCAGCAAATTGATGGATGCAAATGAAGAGAAGAAAGAAACACAAGTAAAATTAGATGGAAGAAAACATCAAGCGGATATTACATCCGTCAAAAATTTACCTGTATGTATAATACTACGTTTAGGGTTTCTTTATTAATCATGCTTGCGCTATTTAGGCAAATCAACCTGTCGCATCAAGAAGCCGAAAGAGCAAAAAGACACGAATTGCTGCGAATTTCGGTAAAAATCCATAATTCAGGAATATTTTAGTTTTGTTTTGTTTCCTTCATTGTAGTAGCTTCTTGAATAATAAATTATTTTTCAAGTCATTCTTCAGATAATTTCATTATTTCCCAATTAAAATATGAATGTCAAAACGTAGCTCACTCATTATTATCGTTTTCAAGAGCTATCTTGTCCAGATAAATTGAATTGTTCAAATTTCAAGTAGACAGATTGCAACACACACCTTTTCCAGAAAGCAGTTTAATAAGAAACAGTTTCTCACCATGAAAACAGCGTTTCTAATCCTCATTAGTGCCACTTTGGCATATACTAGCCAAGTTCAATTAAAAGAAGGTATTACTCCTCAAAGACTTCCCCCAGTTGACATTTCGAATAATATAGTACCAAGCAGCAATTATGATATTGAAGATATCAGGTGTGTATAATTAATGAAGTTTTTTAATTATATTTAGAATTAAAATGTTTTTAAAGATTTTCTGGTATTACTGCAAATGTCACTGAATATGCGTATAAAATCCTTGAAAACATACGAACATTAATTATTCGAGGAGGTTTAGATCCGTTACAGTTATCACCCCAGTATGTCAGCGTAAGTAATATTTGCAAATACATATACAGTAAACTATATTGAATCTTATAGTTGTTCCCAGTTGGATATATGAATTTAACCGATGGATGGGTACAAGATCTTTCAACTATCACTTTCTCGGATTCTGTAATAGCAACATATTCAGTAGATACCAACATTCTGGCTTTGACTCTGCCTATCGAATTCGAGACACTCCTGGTATGTAATTAGATGAAAACATAAAACATAAAGTGAAATTTAACATAATTTTTTAAATGATACATACAGATTAATTACGATTACCACACTGTAATTACTTTACTTTCTTTTACTGGAACTTGTGATGCTGAAATATCGAAAGTAAAATTAAATCTTCATCTGGGATTCAATTTTACTGATTTCCATGCGTTCGTTGACAAAGCAGACGTAAAAGATTCCGGGTAGGAAATTTGACGAAAAAATCAGATAGAAATGAGAAAGTTATTTTTTCGCAGAAACATCATTATCAAATTTACTGGTTTGGGCTTGTTGGATTGGATTATTGACGCAATGAGTGATGCAGCTCTATTATTATTCCATGGTGTTATTCTTTCTATTGTGGACCTATTCATTGATAAACCGGTTGATGATTTTGTGAATCAACTGAATGCTTTAATCGATGAGATACTGAATTCTACAAAAACAACTGTTTTTTGAGTTATTGAAATAATAAAACAAAAGATATACCTATAATATATAATATAATATATTATATTATAATATCTTGATATAAATAATAATATAGTTTATTTTATCAGACACGCAATGTATCATGATACATGGTTAAAAATATTATTTTACAAGAAAATTACACTATATTTGCATCTGTAGTTTAGTGAACACAGGAAGTGTTTCATAAAAAAAGTTTGATATATAACAGCAATGAGGCTCATGTTATAATATCGTTTGTTCACAAAATGAATATTACAGTATATTATATATATTATACGAGAGACCTTCTCAATTAGTCCATTGTAACAGCTTTTATAAAAGTTTTATTTTCTTGCCATTCATTAATTAGTTATGTAATAGCCTCTCATTTTAGCATTTTGTAAACTGAAATGGAATGAGCTTGAAGTCTATTAAAATAGTTGTGTAATTTAACACGTAGAGTCCTATTTTGTTGTTGCAATGGACAATATATCAAATCCTTTCCAAATGGAAGATAAGAAAATGCGGAATTTAAATATGTATACCAGAAGATTTTAGTGCAGAATTTATTGTTATAAATGTTACTAATGCTGACAGTGATACTGATGATCTAACATCATCGTAGGATATCGATTATTTGAAGTCACAATAATTTTTGTTTTGCGTATTTTATGGCTGTGTTAGTTTCAGTGGCGTCTATTATTGATTAATTTTAATAGAATTAAGGTTCCCCCAAACCAACGCGGAAATTCGCAGCGGATTCGTGACGAAAAGTTCGCAACGAAATTCTCGTATAGATATACGCAGACAATTCGCAGTATNTCGCAGCGGATTCGTGACGAAAAGTTCGCAACGAAATTCTCGTATAGATATACGCAGACAATTCGCAGTATAAACGAAAAAAATCGTACCAGTCTGAATTTGTGTATTTACCGCAATGGAAACAATATGATGCGAATTGTAAATGGTGCGAATTTTCCGCGTTAGTTTGGGGGAGCCTTAAAGGCTCCCCCTACCAACGTATACGTTGTGTGTATACCTATACGAGTATTTTGTTGCGAACTTTTCGTCACGAATCCGATGCGAATTTCCGCGTTGGTTTGGGGGGAGCCTTTATACAAGTGGTATGAACAATTTATATATTTCGTTGATTAATCTTTTATTCAGAAATTGTTACAAGAAATCTCATTTGGTATGGTCTGTACAATGCCAAAGTCAGGAATGTGAATTTTCAGTTTAAAGAAAATGAGAGTTGAATATTCCAGTCCGACCCTAAAATTCAGATCTTAATCTTTGAATACACCAATAGAAGTCCAGCCGAAGGTATACACGAAGTCGAAATACATATTTGTGGCTTTGCCATTGAAAATTACGAATATTTTTACGGCTGCTAAAGCAGTTAAGTGAAAAAAAGGCAAATTTACCCATTCGTGGTTTTGCCATTGTACCAACGAATAATGAAACTCTAAAAACTTTATTAAGGTTAAAACACTTGGATTGCATTGAATTGAAATTCATGGTAGATTTGTTGTTATTTTGTTCTCTACTTACTACGCCCATGATATGAATTAATTGCTACTCAACCTAATCTGTTACAACAGAGACATTAATGTAAACAATAAAATGTGCAACAATGCCATCAGATCAAGTTCCTCTTTCACTACCATTGCGTTAATACTCTACGACGAAGGTACTTAAGTAGATTTAAAATTTTAAATTTGTAATTTAGTCGTAGTAAGTCTTACATTTTTCGTTCTTTTATCTAATCGTAAGATCTGTAACACATTTTTTTACAAAAGGAATTCAGGGTCCTATACAAGTTTAATTTCTGTTTTCCTTTTTCTTTCAAAAAAAAATTACAATTAATTATTTTTAACAATAGTAACAATAGCGTTACTGAGGGAACGATTAAGTCGACGAAAATGAGACTGATTTGGTTGAGCAGTGGAGCAACCGTTATATGATTACTCTTAGAAGACGACGCATATTCTGGATGGGCAAATAACCAAGCGGCACACAAAATAAGTAATACAAGTAATGGATCATTTTGATTCAGAACTAAAAGAATAGTCGATGTAGTGTTATATGAAGAATAGCATTAAAGAAGGACAAAAATTAACTATGGTCACAGGGTTTTAGAACTCTCAATGTTACTAAAATTACCAGATTTTGGTGGTGATTTATCATTTTTGAAAAAAACGCACTTTCCATACAATTAGCAAACAAATAAAGCACTTGACCTTTAATTAGATGTCTCATAAAATTTAGTTTACAAATACTATAAATAATGAATCTAGAAAGCAATAATCATCAAATCTATTCTTTCAAGTTTTGCCAGGTGTTTCTTTTATTAAATTGTATTTTTTAAAATTGGATTAACCTTTGTTGTCAACATGTTTATCACATTATACAGCAAAAAAAACCAGCTGATGTCATATAATTGTGAACAATCCTATATTAACTTTTATACAAAAATTTCTATCACTAAAAGAAAATTGGGCACCATCAAGTCGCGATCAGAACCAAATATGTAGTCATATTCAACAATTTCAGCGTAACAATGAACTTGCATAACCATAATATAAATAAAAATTGTCTACAAACCTATGTATGAGCAAAACAAAAATGTCATAAACATTGTAAAAATCATTATGAGAATGGCCAACCAAAGTGGAATACTTTCTGTAAAAAAAAGAACATCAATCATACCAAATTTAATATGAAAAACGTAGCACTCATACTTCTATAAGGTAAGGTATGTATGCAAACTTGATTATCCACTGATATGGACAAAACAGCAGCCTCCGCTACACTATTAACAGTGTAGTTTTGTTGATCCACTACTGGTAAAAATTCAAGACCAGTTACAAACATGGAATGTGCATTGCTAATATTTAAAACTTTCTAAAAACCATAATTCTAAGAAAATCCATTAGAAATCAATTGTATAATTACCTGTAAACTAAAAGCAATAAATATTGAAACTGAGCCGCTAAACATCGTTCCCACAGCTATAAATCTACCATCGTCTCGCACGGCAAGAGCCGATAGGCTTTCATCGAAATCTGCACATCTTTTTATAATACCTTAAAGAGGTTTAGGAGAAGCTATAGATATATTCTTAACCTATTATACAAAAGATGAAATTTTAATTATGGAAATATTCCTACCTTCTTCTGGATACCACTGCTGTAAATAGGACATTTGCTTTTTAGCCTGTCCTGTGGGGTTTGCTAACATATAAAGGGCACATTTATGTTCTCCATCTACCACTCCAAATCTGCAAACATTGCGTTAAACAACCTTAATTTCCTCCAGTAAGTGGTGAGTTTATCAACCTGCATCGTTTATACAAATACTTTGAACCTTGAGGTTGATTCCATGTAAGTCTTCGAATTTCAGTACCTTTAATGCTATCCCATAACACAGCCAAACCATCCTTTGCTATACTGATAAAATAATTTCCATACTTGCTAAAATCTAGATCATCAATTTCTTTACTATGAGCTTTCAATTTTGCTATAGGTTCTAAAGTTGGAAATTTCCACATTCGAATATCACCATCAGTACCACCTAGAAATTAGTTGGTATATTTTCAATTATGCAATTTATAATTTTGATAAATAACCTGTGGCCATTAATGTTCCACTGGGATGTACTCGCACAACTCTGCACAGAGGTTCAGAACCATTAAAATCAGTTTGTACACTATCAACTGGTTTTAATTCAAACTTTAATCTTTTTGTTACATTTTCCTTATTATTGTTATCGGAGGTTACTTTGGTCACAGACTTGCGTCTCCACAATTCCGACTTGTCTTCAACAGTCTCAGTAATCCCATTTTTTTGAGAAGAAACTATAGCAAAAATTTCCTTAATTTAAATGAGATAAATTATGTTGAACACTAACTGAAGTAAGAGTTCACTGAATACAATTGACAATGACTTTCTTGTCCAGCAGCTAAATAGGTATGTCGTCCATTTGGAGAACTTGAAACAACACAATTCATTACAACATTAGGACCTGTTTCATGTCTGGTTACTTCTTCAACATAAAACTTTTTACCATCGTGGGAGAGTTCGAAAATTTCCTTTAGAGCACAACATGAAATTGATAAAAATATATGACAAGCTCATTAGAAGAAAACTATACTTACAAATCCATTATCAACCCCTGTTTTTGAGGAACCACCTCCTCCAGCAACTAAAACATGTCGGTTTGTGAGCATTTGAAGGCTGAAAAGTGGAAAATTGATTCGAGCTAATATGTCGTCTTTATTTCTCCTATAAGGGGCCATTTTCATTAGCAATTTTCACTTTTTTGTAAAAAAATTTTTAAACCATTTGAAAGCTTCCACGTAGATAACCTCAAATACGAATGGAATGTCAATCTGTCAAAACAAACAATATTGACAATAGAAAGAAAAAAGTGGTGGCTATATTTAAGCAACGTGGATTTTATTTATGTTAAATGAAAAATGTTAAAAAAATATTTTTAACAATGTTCTCTCAAGCAGGTCATCATCAATTATTCAAATTTGGATGAAACAATCATGTTGGAGAATTACTATTCCAAAATCGAAGCATAAAATCATAAAAAACAATAAATTACATTTTTATCTTACACTGGTCTAGAATGTCCAACACATTCTCCAGATCTAATCATTAATGAAATTATATGAGAACACATGAAGAAAAACGTTTCAAATAAAAGGCAAAAATTTGAGAATTCTTTATAAGCACGGATAGAATTGAAGACATATGGAAAGTTATAAATGGATGGCACAATGGCTCGCGAAAAAGTATCATATTTCCCTTAATTTCTATAACTTCGAAAAAATGTTTGTTTAAAAGTAATATGAGACTAAGAAAGCTACGATTTAAAAATAGTATATTCGATTATCCAGAATGTTATCTGAAAGTGAAACGTGCAATTTTTTAATGGGACACTTAAGTTCCTACTATTGTTAGATAGGAGAGCAAAATCCAAGTTGTTACATTTAAAAAATCCAAGAATAAAAAAATTCAAAATTTGTTCAATTGTTATATCTATAGAAAATCTTCCGTATAAAATAATTACTTCGGATAGCCTTAGGACTCTTAAGCCACTATTTCTTTAACCCATTTAACGGAACCCATTCAAAGGTTGATTTACGCACTTTTTCCGTGAATATTTTTTTTTACTTAAGTTCTTTACTGCTATTGAAAGATTACAGTGATATTTATTAATAGAGAAAAGACTAAATTAAAGAAAAATGGATTTACCTTTACTGGATAATAACACATCTAATACTAAAACTTTAGTAAATATTTAAAATTTTCATTTTCGTACCATAAGAAGCATTCTGTTACGATAATAATTTGGGTTGCCTCTCGAGAATGCTCTAATTATACCGTTTTCATTTGTCTAAAATTCAAATTTACCTCGCATACTAAATGCTTTGATAAATTTTTGTAAAAATAAATAATATCTATTATTTTATATTATTTATACCTATTTTAATTAAAAATCCGAAAACGAACTTTATCTCTAGAACATCCTGAATATGTATATATATATATATTTTTATTTTTGTGTTAGTTGAGTAAATAAAAGTTTAGACAGCTTAACTACTTCCATATTAGTTAATTTTTTAATACCATAGCGTTTAATAGAGTAATGATACTAATTTTTGTTTATTGCAATTATTGTTGGTTTGAAAGTATAAACGATTTTAAAAAGACTATAGTTTTCTTAAAAATGTGAAATTTTCTAAGGACCTCAAGTATCCCTTAGTACGCAACAACAACTTGAGCATCTGTTTGTTATTAATATATTAACTGCCAAGTGGTTATATGTCATATTTCCTTAAAAACTACAAGATATTTTCTAGTAATAGTACTGGAAAAAAAATATCGGAAGCATAGCATTCTGTTTTATTGAATTTTTCCATTATACTACATATCGAAACGACTATCTATTTTTACCATAGTATCATTCATAAATAAATGACTAGATATTATGGACTAAATACTGTCACACACATATGAATGACCGAGTACTTTTTGAAATGTTATTGTCATCCGTATATGAATGACATGGCAGTCAACGTATTAATAACACTGTGCTAGAATTACTGATTTTTTTCCGTCGGAAGGGGCACCCGGGGGAAAACCTAATTCGAGTACGCTGAATCCAATGGTACTAACCATTTGTCAGGGTTAGCTCTTGTTTTTGAGATATTTGAAATTTAAACTTTTGGTTCGAAGGACCCAAGAAAACGATATTTTTTTCATATTTTGATCCCTTATTGAATTTGATTCGATGAAAATCAATCGAATAAACATCGCATCGACAAACACACATCTAATAGAAACTATATGAAGAAAAATTATTGCTATTACAACCTTAATAAAAACGCTAAAAATTTTATTAATATTGACAATACATGTCTTTATTTGACATATCAAATTCATTCTTTTGAGCTTTTTTCAAAAGGTACCTAAATTTTACTTCATATAGTTTCTATTAAATGTGTGTTTGTCGATGCGATGTTTATTCGATTGATATTCATCGAATCAAATTCAATGAGGGATCAATATATGAAAAAAATAACGTTTTCTTGGGTCCTTCGAACCAAAAGTTTAAATTTCAAATATCTCGAAAACAAGAGCTAACCTTGACAAATGGTTGGTACCATTGGATTCAGCGTACTCGAATTAAGTTTTCCCCCCGGATGCCCCGCTTGACGGATTTTGCAACTAGCACAGTGTAATCGTTCGATTCCATTCAAGGGAGATTTAAAGCTATTTATTAATCAAATTGAAAAAATTAGTATTGAGGAAGACTCGATTGAGGCTGCCTTGAGTCTTCCTTCGAGGAGCGACTATTAATACCTAAAAAGTTGAAAATATCATAATTTAATACAAAATTGGCTTTGACATCACACCATCGACAAAATGACAGATAGACGTATCTACAAAATCCTTGTTTTGAGATATCAACGATTATATGTTCTCAGGTGTCCGAAAAATCACCTGACGGAAATTTCTAGCCAGATATCGACTATTTCTACTGTATTTGCTTCTTTTTAGGCCTTGCTAAGTAACATAATTTTAAATAAAAATAATAAATTTATTATTTATTTATTTATTTTTCTTTTTATGATTTAAATTTGTAAATATGTCCCTCCGTCATTTTGCCGACGATATAAATATAGAAAATTTTCAGGTAGTTCTTCTTGTCAAGTTAGATAATTTCAGTTTAAGTCAGTTCAAATCGGTTTTGCATTAAGTGGCGACGTTGCTAACTCATTGAGAAATTTGACAAATTTTTGAAGAGAACATGGTCTTTCTTGTAAAATCGTTTATACTTTCAAATCAATGGTAATTGCTATAAAAAAAAATTAGTCCTATGGAAGTGGGACTTATTTTTTTAGAAGGCTTGTATGACTCTAGGATATGTAAGGGTTTTCTATAAAATGTGACAATTTAGTATATTTCAAACTTCTTTTTTTTTGGATTCTTCAAATCGAACACACTGAATGTTACTATTCTAAATGGCTGCCGTATTTTTCCTGTTATTTTAAGCTATTATCGTACACGTTGTTCCATTAAAAATACAATTTTGGTGCGATTCACTTTCAGGCAACACCCTGTATAATATACCCTATCAAAATATCTTTTAAACTTAAACGTCTTGGACTTATTCATCTTTTATAAAAGATTTTTCTTTTTTCAAGTTATAAAAATAGTTGGAGATGTGATTACGCAGTAATGGACAATCGTGTATATTAAAAATATAGTTTTCTAATAATTTATTATATCTTATGCAATATTTCAATCAAATAAGTTTATTTTTATTGACATTGTCTTTTTTGATCAATTACTTACATATATATGTCAGTGGGATGTTTTAAAGCCATGGGGGGTATATCAGATCATTCATAATTAAGAACACAATTTATTAATGATTAATTGATAGATTCCCAATTGTTAGAAAAGAAAACTACGTATTTCTTGAAATTTCGAGGTAAATATAAATTTGAATACATACCATAAACCTATCAAAGATTTAAGTAGTTTCATGATCGATGAGCATTACAAGGAAAATCGAATTCATTCTCTGTTTATTTTAGGAATTTAGTCAGATAATTCCATTTTATTAATATATACATTAATACATATTTTTCTGAAATTGCATATCAACAAAAATGCATAAAAAAGACAATATGAAAGAAAAAAAAACATAGGTTCCACCGAGATTTGAACTCGGATCGCTGGATTCAAAGTCCAGAGTGCTAACCATTACACCATGGAACCGATACTAAATCAACCTAAAAAAAAGTGTTTTGAGCATCATGAGAAAGACAAACTCACACGGCTTCAAATTGGGACAATATGATGTTTGTAAAATAATATTGAAAGACTTTTTTAACAAATTCTGATGACTTGTCGTCATTGCTTTTTGTATTTTTAAACAAGAAAAGAATAATATATTAAACAAATCCTAGTTAATCACTACACAAACCCTTTATTTATGACACATAAACTGATCGTAAAGATAAGCCTTTTAGACTTCTACTTTGTCTTTAATAAACAATCAAAAAAGAAGTAATAAAATAGACGAAGAACACATTATTAAAAGTCGATGTTAAGGAACGAAAAACTTCTTTAGTTATCTACATTAAAGCCTATGTACATATGCGATTACTCTAATTTGACAAATTCTAATCAACCAATCTTAAAAAATTTCAGGTGCTACAATCGTCCCCTAGCAATAAATTTAAAAAGGGATTAAAGGAGATCCATTTGATCTTATCATTCTTTGAAACCTTTATAAAGTAAATCGGCTACTTCCCGCTACAATTAGTAGCAGAGAAAGTTCTATAGTAAAAAAAATGAGTCCTGCAGCCATATTACTTGCAGCAATTTTACCCATTTTGGGAATTTTGGGCAAGGTAAGCACATTTCAGAAAAAATCATTTAGTTTTACCACTCTTATTTAGAAATGGTTTACAATCGAATTTTTTAATTAATATAGACCGTACCAGAAGAACAGGTTTCACTCGCTTCCTCTCGACCCGTTGTATCAACAGTGAATGGAGTAGTAGTTGGTACTACTGGTGTAACAGATGGTGGTACCGCATACAACGCTTTCCGAGGAATACCATACGCTCAACCGCCCATTGGAACTCGAAGATTTGCTGTTTGTTTTTGAAATTCTTTTTTTTTCAAATAATTAAAAGTAACTTTCAATAAAGGCCCCAGAAGCAGCTTCGAATTGGAGTGGACAACGTGACGCAAGCCAGGATGCCAGTCCATGCATTCAAGGATCTGGCAACGATATCATAGGTTCTGAGGATTGTCTTTATATCAACGTTTATGCACCAAGGGTAAAGCGATTTCGTTTTTCACTTAAAACAATAATGACGTTGTAAAAATTTCAGAATGCCCATAACTTAGCGGTAATGGTTTGGATTCATGGAGGAGGTTTTACCGGCGGTGACTCCCGTTACGACTCCTACAATCCCGACTTTTTACTTGATGAGAACGTGGTCTTTGTCTCCCTTAACTATCGTCTGGGTATTTTCGGTTTCATGAGCACAGAAGATCAGACAGTATCTGGCAATTGGGGTCTCAAAGATCAAGTGTTAGCTTTACAATGGGTTCGTGAAAATATTGAATATTTTGGTGGAAATTCCAGTCGAATTACGATTTTTGGTGAGAGTGCTGGAGGAGCATCTGTATCCTATTTACTTCAAATTCCTCAAGCTCAAGGTAAAATTTTGTTTCAATTTTTGATATGTTTTATTGAACGAATTGATTTTTGATTAGGTCTCTTTGATGCTGCTATAATTCAAAGTGGTAACTCATTGAACCTTTGGAGTTTGACCACCAGAGCTCGTCAAGCAGCTTTCCAAGTCGGTTACAATCTTGGTATTCTAGCTCTTTTAAGTAGAACTTTATTGGATCGCTTAAGAGGCATTGAGGCCTATAGATTACAAGCCACAGCAGCAAGTGTTTCAACACAAGTAGGTTTACACAATTTTTGTAACATCAAAATTAAAATTACGAAATTTACGAAACATTTACATAAATGTAATCGTTTTGCAGACGCTTTTGTTAAATCCTCTTCGTGGGCTTATTTGGGCCCCTTGCGTTGAGGCAGCCGGACCAAACGCATATTTCACTTTGAGTAGTGATGATGCTCTCAGACGCGGCCAAATTCCAAACAGAGTTCCCATACTCATTGGTCACACCAGCAATGAAGCCGGCCATGCTCATTCATTACCCGGTAAATTCACAATCAAAGTCAAAATAATTAAATTGACTATATTTTTTTGTACAGAAACTCTTCAAGTCTATTTCCGAGTCTTTGACATCGCTTCCAACAATTTATCACCATTCAGTTTAACTTCCGCCAGTTCTACACGAAGCGTTACTGCCAATGCAGTGAGAGATTTCTTCTTTGATGATGGATCTCTCTCCAACCAAATTAATGAAGTAGTGAAAGTGAGTTGTAAAATTGATGATTTCTGATATAAACCTATATATTTTGTTTTTTTTTAGTTCATCAATGCTGACCAGTTCACTAGGGGAGCTCTGAGGTTCACCGAAAATGTGCGGCCTTTCCTACCATCTGTATACTTTTACATATTTGGTTACCAGGGACAAATTGTAGGAGAGACTGCTTACGATGGTAATGTTTTCTTGTATACAAAATTGTTTTAAAAATATATTTCTTTAAGGTGTTGGACATGCTGAAGAGTTGTTCTATTTGTTCAAACAGCAGGGTACTTACAGTCAGTCGGACTTAATTGTTCGTGACAAAATAGTAAGATTATGGACTAATTTTGCAAAAAACTTTGTAAGTGTGATAGGATTTTTATATTGAAGATTATAAATATTAATTCCTATTCGTAGCAATCCAACTCCACAAAGAGAGGCTTTACTTGACAGCCTCAGTTGGCCTAGAGTTACTTCTGGAAATCTCGACTACGTGTGGATTAACGCTACTTTATCAAGAGACATCAATCCTGACCAAGATACATACACATTCTACCAAAATCTATTTAACCAATATGGAGATGGAAGTTATACAACCTATTGAGACAGTGTTTAATCGCATTGATTACCGAAATAAATACTTTGATTTAATTGAAAAATATTGCTTTTTACTCATTGGATAGATGAAAACGTGTTCCTATCTTATTTTATGCATCAGAATTATTTATGCTTTATACTGCCTGAAAACATAAAAGTTAGATTTATTCTAGGAATTCCTAATACCTTATAAGTAGGTTAGATTTGCATCTTTTCGGGGAAATATAATGAGACATTTTAATCCAAACACACGTATCCAAGTTATGGTTGTTATTTTAAAACTTTTGGCTATTGCGCGCTTTAGGTGTCATATTATTATAACTTTTTAGAAGTTTAAACCAGAAGCACCTATTGCAGTTTGCAATTCAAATCACAAGGAACATTTGTAAACAAGATTGCGCGTTTTATAGCTGCAACACGTTAACGCTTTCTCCAACCGTAATTCTCGAATTTATCCAGAAATTTTAGTATGAAACAATAAATTATGAAAACACTAGGAACAATTTCGATCGAGATAATAGGTGAAGCTTATACAAAATCATCAGAAAGGCTTACTGAAAAGTCTCTAATAAACATTTTAAATAAAATTGTTTGTATTCTTTTAGAATAAATGGAAAATTTGCTTTTTCGTTATCAATATTTCTACTGTTTTTTTTTTACCATGAACATCTGGAATTAAGACAATAATCTGTTTTGATTATTTTCAAAATTTTGTTTTTATATCTATAACTAAATTAGTTGCCTTTTGTTATCATAACTGCAACGTACTTGAATATATGTATGGGGCATTCCATGCCAAATCGACCACTTTTNGTAAAGTGCGTTTAAAGACGAACAGTTCAAAAAAAAAACGTCTCATTTGGTTAATTTTTTGAAGAGTTATGACTGTTTGAAAAAAAAAACACCGTATTTTTGAAGAGTTCATAACTCTTTTCCGGTTGAGGAAAAAAATGTCAAAAAAATCATAGAGAGGTATTTAGTAGGGTACTATAACATATTAAAATTTCAGCAAAATTAAAATAGGTCGGGTTCAAAAGTGGTCGATTTGGCATGGAATGCCCCATAATATATGTATATAAAGACATAATCAAAAAAATCATAGTTCAAAATTACCCAGGCTTCTGACATTAATCGTTGCTCTTGTCAAATTGCCATTAACGGCCATTCCACGCTAAACGTTGCAAATGTGTCCCGTTCGTAATAATTTTGTGGATTTTCTTATGAATACTAAAAAATAACTACTAATAAACACCTACATAATGTCAGCTATCAACTGACATTATTATTTTTTGTTTCAGATTTTGTGGTTCATAAGAAAATCCACAAAGTAATTATTACAGATCAGGCACATTTGTGATGTTTAGCGTGGAATGGCTGTTAATTAGATTTAACAAGATACAAACCTTTTTCTTAATTTGAAAAGTAACTGTTGTTATTAATTATCCAAAGTTTTCAAATTTTTTTCGAAGTTCGGCTTCTTATTGGTTGTTTTTAATGAGAAATAATATAATACGTCTATCAAAAGAAAATGATTCAGAAAAGTCACCTCAGAAAATTTATATTTTTTATGGATTAAGGATATGTTAACTTCTGATTTAAATTTTAAAAAAGATGTAGGTACATAAATTTTATTCCAAAAATATTGAGATGATAATATTACCGAATTCTTAAAGAAATAAAATGATGTTAAGGCGTGATAATTAACTTGATTTCAATTTGAAAAAGCTTTTATGCACCTGAAACCTGAAAACAAATCTTTAAAAAAAAGACAAGACAAAATGTAAGTTCAAAGATAAATACAACAATAAACGTGTTACTTGTCAATCTTGAAATTTATCGTTGATTGTTCTCGGACAAGTATCTTTAACTTACGACACCTGATTTGCAACAATCGTTCGATTAATACGTTTTTTGATAAAAATGAACTATCGAACCTAATCGGAATAAATATGTATATAATAGTTGCGTAAATCAGAATACTTTGTTACAGTTAAGAAATGAAGTTGAGCGTGATTATCCATGTATCATTTATATTTTTGCCCATCTGGGGCATTAATGGAAAGGTATAATATACACAAAAAAACACTTCATTGTATTATATTTAAACAATATCTAGACATTAGAGTCAGAAGGTAGTCCAACTGTAGAAATTCCTGATGGCAAACTGTTAGGTACGAATGGAGTAACTGATAAAGGTACACGTTACACTGCATTCCGTGGTATTCCTTATGCCCAACCACCTATTGGAGACTTACGGTTCTCAGTAAGAAATTAATAATATTAAGAATATTTCATTCATTGTCGTTTGATCATCACTTAGTCCCCTGTAAAGAATTCAAATTGGAATGGATATTGGGATGCTACTAATGACCCCAGCCCTTGTGTCCAGGGATTTGGGGACAATGTTAGAGGGTCTGAAGACTGCCTTTATATAAATGTTTATGCTCCTGAGGTATATATCAAGTAACATTTCCGAAAAAATTAATAGAATTACTGCTCTTCATGTTAGAATGCCCACAACTTGAGTGTAATGGTTTGGATCCATGGAGGTGCATTCACTGGTGGAGATTCATCATATGATTCTTACGCTCCCGATTTCCTATTAGATGAAAATGTGGTATTTGTATCGTTTAACTATCGACTGGGAGTTTTAGGATTTTTAAGTACAGAAAATAAAGTTGTTTCTGGAAATTGGGGTCTCAAAGATCAAGTGTTGGCTTTGCAATGGGCTCGTGAAAATATTGAATATTTTGGTGGAAATTCTAAAAGAATAACGATTTTTGGAGAGAGTGCCGGAGGTGCCGCGGTGTCATATTTAGTACAAATTCCACAAGCCCAAGGTAAATCTTTTGCAAAGATAGTCATTCTAAAATTTCTATAGTTTAATAATAAATTTGCAGGTCTTTTTGATGCTGCAATTGTGCAAAGTGGAAATTCACTCAATCTTTGGTCATTGACAACTAGGGCTCGTAATGCAGCATTCAGAGTTGGTACTAATCTTGGTATATTTGCACTTACTGCATCTACTTTGGTCAAACGGTTAAGAAATGTCGATGCCTATGATCTCCAGAGTAGCGCTATGACTGTTTTAACAAGAGTAGAGTGCCATTCAAAATTACAACCCTTATAGTTATCCTTAATAAATATTTAGGTTTATCTTACAAACCCTCTACGAGGACTTCCATGGGCTCCTTGTATTGAAGTTGATAGTCCAGATGCAGTGTTTACACAGAAAAGTGACGATTATTTAAGATCTGGCCAATTTCCTAGTAAGGTGCCTTTAATGATAGGATTTACAAGCAATGAAGCTGGCCACGCCCACGGATTACCGGGTAAAATTTAAATTTTTTCAAATGACAAAACATTAATATGTTTTCTTTAGAACTTCTACGTCAATATTTGTTGCTCTTTGATGTTGCAAATACGAATCTAGTACCATACAGTCTAACTTCTAGCAGTATAAGAAAAGTCCTAGCAGCTTCACAGATCAAACGTAATTTCTTTGGTACTACAGCCATAAGAAGACAATTCAATGAAGTTGTTCATGTAATTGTTCACATATTATTGTTTTTTTTTTCTGTTTAAACATGAAATTAACATTTTCAGTTCATTAATACTGATCAGTTTACTAGAGGTGCTCTAAGATTTGCCGAAAATGTTCAACCTTTTGTTTCAGCTGTGTACTTTTACGTATTTGGTTACATTGGGCAAATTACTGGTGAAAATCCATATGACGGTATTACAGAACAAAAGTAAATTAAAAGATTAATGAGTTAAAATAAGAAATTTTGAAAATTAGGAGCTGGACATGCTGAAGAGTTGTTTTACCTGTTCAAACAAAATGGCGATTACAGTGAAAAAGATATAGTGGTTCGAGAAAAATTAACCAAGTTGTGGACAAATTTTGCTAAATATTTGTAAGTTCTGCGGTAATAATTTGAAGCTCAAACTCTTCAATTTTTAATTTAGCAATCCAACTCCAACATCAGAAGATAAATTGGACAACCTAACGTGGCCTAAAGTTGATCTAAATAACGGAAATATAGATTTTGTTTGGTTAAACTACACCTTAACCACTGATATTAATCCAGATAATGAAAATTATCAATTTTATAAAGAAATTTTTGATTCATATGGAGGAAAGAGTTACTCAACTTATTAGGACCATATGTGTGAAAACTAATTCATTTTAAGTAAAAAATTGTACAAACGGCACTCTGATCAGAAGAAAAAATAAAGCTACAAAATCTCTTTGACGAAGGTGTTTGTAAAAATACTTTCAAACAAGAATAGACACTATTTAGACCTACAAAGTTGTTTACCATTGAACAACTGCAAAACAACACTTCGCTCTCAGGGAACTGGTTTGAAGTCATGACAACTTCATAGAAAGATGAAACGTACACTGGTAGTCAAAAGTATATTAACAAAATTACATTAAATTACTTGTCAGATTGTCAATCTACTTTTGGTTACCAGTGTATGCACATTTGTTAAGAAGAATAACTACATCATCGCTACATGTACATACATTAGTAACCAAAAGTAGTTTGACAATACGTCATGTAATTTAATGTAATTTTGTCAATATACTTTTGGCCACTAGTGTATGTATAGTCTGTCCAGCATGTCCTGAATATTGCGTCACACATTATCTATATTACTTCAACATTTATTAAACACATGAGACACAAAATATTGCGTAAAAAGGAATGTCGTAAATAATGCCACATTGCCACCAGATCGTCAATATGACAGACAATATGTATTAATCTACAACCAACCTCATTGATGACGCAAAATGACGAATACTCAGGACATGCTGGACAGACTATACATACATGTAGACATGACGTATCGTTCTTAACAATTGAAGTTCTATATTTTGGATATAGATCAAATCGAAGGTAACACTTTTTCTTTGTGCTATTTTCTATGGACGTAAAATTTTACATGACTTGATGACTGTTATACTGCTGGATAACAGTCCATCAATCAATGCGATTAGAGTAAACTTTACAAAAACAGTTCAAGCTCGAAGAAATTCTCTCCAAATTGTCGTGGAACTTATCACAGTGACTTTGAATGAATCAAACAAATGTATACTTAAACAGTGACGGCGCATCCGGTATTTTGTCAACAATGTTGACACATTCCATTATGCATTATCACAATTGAAAAACATCATTTATAAATGAATGTAACGTTGTATGTGTGTTTTTTACTACTTCTACATCCATGTATCGATTACTTTAAAATTTTAAAGTCAAGTTTGTGTGAATGAAAGTAAGATATAGATTTAGTATTATTGAATTTTAATGAGACGAGATTTTTCCATTTTTTTACAAATACCATGCCGGGTAGCGAAGCGCACCGAGTCTCAACTAGTAGTTACATTAAAAATCATTAACAATTTCAAGGCAACTAAAAACATGATTTAACTATTTGATATTAACATTTTGGTTGCCTATTTAATACCAAACATAATGGTGAAAAACATTAACGTAATATGCTATTTTAGTAAACAAAAGCTGGTGAGGCAATATATAATATAGTAAAACCACTTTAAACTCTGCTTACTGATAGTAAAAATCACCTGTCTGGCTTTTATCAAACCTAGATAGTGTTAGTAACGATTTTCCTGTGTACATACAGAGCATCATGGTGAAAAACATTGTGACACGTGCCGATTGTGATTATATAATTACTAAATACATTGGGAGCGACCAATTTGAAGTGGTCAATTTTAAAGTAAAGCCATTTGAAGATAAGGAACGCGAATATTACAAGCCTGATTGTGTTTTAGAAATAAGTGTAAAAGTGTCAAAGAAAATCGAACGGTTTCGGTTCTTTATTAAGTCATCATCTAAAGGATATGAAAGGGAAATCTTCTTTTATAAAGAATTTATACCACATATATTCCAACACTCTTCACGAAATATTAACATTGATTTTGTTCCTAATTATTTCTTCGGCGATCATCGATTTATAATAATCGAAGACATGTCTTTAAAATACTTCACATTAAGCAAAAAAGCTCATATGCTAGACAGATTTCATGTATGTTTAGTCTTAAACTCTGCTGCGAAATTACACGCAGCGTCGTTGGCCTATGAAGAGTTGCATAAAGATTCAGAAGCATCCAGATTATTTGATCAAAACGATTTGGTGTCTGAAGATCTTTTATGGAAAAAAAATTCAAGGAATCTTGTCAATTCTGGGTTGAAAGCAATAAAAATTTTGTTAAAAGAAAATGTCAATTTGGAAGCAATCGTTAATAAGACCTTTGAAACAATGCAATATCAAACCAAATATCGTAGTGTATTAATTCACGGAGACTTGCACACGAAGAATGTTCTCTTCAAATACACGAAGAATCTTCCCGAGGACTGTGTGCTGATAAACTTTGGTTGCTGCAAATATTTTTTACCAGCTTACGACGTTTTAACACTAATTTTCTTCAGTACAACCAAACTCTTTCGACAACACTACTTTACTTACCTGATAAAGTTCTACTATGAGTCTTTGCACAAAGAATTATTGAAATACGAACTTCATATAGACCGATGCTTCACTTTTGAAGATTTCAAACAGACAGTCAACTATTTAATGCCAAGTATAAAATTAAGAACGCTATTGCATTTACAAGATTTTGGAGCTAAACCAGGCTTTTATAAATCCTTGCAAAAAGACGAAAAGGCGTATTACACTTACTTAAATGAAGATAAATCGGCTTTCATTGAAGAACTTCTTCAAAGAGATCCAATTTTTAAAGATTTGCTTATTGAAGCTACACAAGAACTGTTGGAAGTGATTGAAATACCACAGGTTACAAGAGAAAACTGTTATGAAATTATTGAGGAGGAACTTGGAACTACCGTGTACGATTTGAAGAGTTTTGATGTGAAACATCACGGTGATAGTGATAAAGACTTTTACGAGTTGGTCGTGCGGGTGTCAGGGAACTTTAAGGAGGACGAAGTGACAACATTCAGATATCTGGTTCAGTGTGGTGCTGATAATTATTTCAAGGTTTTAAATAAACTTTCTGTCGATGACAATGTTATATAGCAATTGTTTTTTTATTGAAAATTTTTAATATTTATTTGAGTATTTAGAAATTAAATAAAGTTAAGTCCGCTCCTGGCAACAGAACAATTTGGAACAATCATCTTGTCAGAAATGAATTGTATTTTAAACGTTACGTGATAGTGAAACGCTTGTTTACTTGATATTCAACACTAGATGATATCTAAATTCTAAAACAAAGCACTTTTAATAGTCTTTTATTACACATTGTAAGCTTTTTCTTCAATAAACTTTCGGCTATGATTCAACTAATATTCTCCTCCTATGGAAATTCTAAAAATAACCATTTAAATACAAAGAATTGTTTCGAAGTAGCAATAAAATTTCTTACACATTTCTTACATTAAATATTGACTACCGGTTACAGTATGTAAGTGTTTTTGGTACCCGCATGAGTAAAAATGGAAGATAAAACAGAATGTCTAACGAAAACTCATATTTATAATCCATTCGAAGAAGCTGGCATTTTCTCAAAATTATTTTACATGTAAGTGTTGCTATTTTAATTCAAACACAACATTACTATTGAATCAGTTACATGTTACCAATATTTCGTGATGGTTTAAAAAAGGATTTGTCTCAAAGTGATATACTTCCGCCTCTAAAAGCCCATAGAGCGCAAAGTTTAGGAGGTAAACTAGAAGACTCGTGGAACCATGAGGTGACAATCAAAAAGAATCCTTCTCTGTGGATGGTGTTATGGAAAGTGTATTGGAAAGATATTGTTTACACAGGTTTTCTATGGTTTTTTTTAGAAACCTTGATCAAGTATGAATGAGATATTGAAAGTCAATTGATTCTCTAAAAATATCTTCAATTTTAGATTACTTCAGCCATTCTGTTTATCAAAGTTTCTTGAATTTTACCGTTCAGATTCGTCAACTGCCACAAACGAAGTATATTTTTCTGCCTTTGCCATTGCTGTTACTCAATTGATGCAGGTTTTAATGAATCACTACTATTTATTAAATCTTTTACAAGTGGCCTTAAAAATTCGAGTAGCTATTTGCTCATTAATTTATCGTAAAGCCCTAAAGCTGAACAAAACTTCATTTAAGCAAACAACAATTGGACAAATGGTACTTGAAAATCTCTTCTTGTAACTCCATTAGTACACAACAAATTTTTAGGTGAATTTGCTCTCAAACGATGCCAGTAGATTGGATTCATCAGTAGTACGAATTCATTATTTATGGTTTTGTCCTATTCAAGCTATAATTGTTACAACACTGTGTTACATTCATTTGGGGCTAGCTGCATTGACAGGAGTGATATTATTGGTTTTATTTGTACCTTTTCAAAGTAAAAGTGACGGACCACTGTTTGAAACTAATGTTAATAGACTTTTTTTTAAGTGTGGATGGCTAAACAAATGTCAGTATTTAGACAAAAGTCTGTTTTAAAGACTGACGAACGAATTCGAATAATGAGTGAAATCATATATGGAATTCAAGTTATAAAATTGTATACTTGGGAGAAACCTTTTGAAAAATTGGTTGAAATTAGCAGAAGGTAAAAATGACAATTTAATAATCTCCACATTCAGATCATTAATATCTTGTTAATTGCAGAAAAGAACTAAATCAAATTCGAAATATTGGCTTTATAAGAGCAGTAATCGGTTCCCTAAACCTATTTTTAAGTAATTGTGCTGTATATTTAAGCTTAATTGTCTTCGTACTCACTGGCAACATACCTACAGCCCAATATGTTTACACACTTACCATTTTCTACAATCTACTTAAATACGCCATCACAATATATTTTCCGCAAGGAATCACCCAAATAGCTGAACTCACAGTTTCAATGAAACGATTTCGTGAATTCCTGCTACTCGAAGAAGTTGATTTTATTGCAGAATTTTCCAATTCAACAGACGAAGTTAGAATTGTTTTATGTAAAACCTCAGCTAAATGGGATAGAAATCAGACCGAATGCACGTTGCAAAATATAAATATTGAAATACATGGAAATGAAACTGTGGCTTTAGTTGGACCTGTGGGGAGTGGAAAAACAACGATTCTCAATTTAATTTTAAGAGAACTAACTACTGAACATGGATCTATTGATGTGCGTGGAACTATTTCCTATGCTTCCCAAGAACCATGGATATTTGCAGGCACCATAAGAGAAAATATTTTGTTCGGACACAAATTAATTTATAAAAGATACAATGATGTACTTAGGGTATGTGCTTTGGATCAGGATATTTCAAATTTCCCCTTTGGAGATCAAACAGAAGTTGGTGAAAGAGGAGTGAGCTTAAGTGGAGGTCAGAAAGCAAGAATTAATTTGGCAAGAGCCGTTTATAAAGAAGCCGATATTTATTTATTGGACGATCCTTTGTCCGCAGTTGATGTTCAAGTGGGAAAACAAATATTCGAAGAATGTATAAAGGAATATCTCAAAAATAAATTAGTAGTTCTAGTCACGCACCAATTTCAATATTTAAATGCAATTGAGAGAATTTATTTTTTGGAAAATGGTCAAGTGCAAACGAGTGGAAATTACGAAGATTTGTTGAAATTTAATAAGGAATTTACCACTTTGTTACGTGACTATGATAAAGAAGTTGTCGTTGATAATACAGAAACAATTAATACGAATATCACTTTGAAGAATAATCCGAAAATACCGGCCAATAAAGAAGAAACCAGAAATACTGGAAAAATTTCCTGGAACGTATACAAGAGTTACATCTTTTCTGGAGGATCTAACTTTCATATTGCAATGTTGTTTTCAGGATTTGTATTATCACAAACAGCTGCCAGTTTAACTGATTACTTTCAGTCTATTTGGTAACAAAACATAACAAATAATAGGTTATCCATTATGATTATCCATCATTTTAGGGTAAATTTTCAATATGTAAATGACGTGACAAGTGACACTAATTTAGATGCCAATCCTGTTTCTTTAAACAGATTCCTATGGTTTAGTAACATTTTTATAAAGGACAACGCACTCTACATCTACACCCTCTTAATAGGATTCACTGTTATCTTAACCTTGGGCCGAAGCTTTGGCTTTTATCAATTTACAACAAAAGCTTCTTTTGGATTGCACAAAAAAATGTTGGGGAAAATCTTGCATGCTCCCATGAAATTTTTTCAGTCAAACCCTTCAGGACGAATTTTGAATAGATTTTCTAGTGATATCGGCAGTATTGATGAACAACTACCACTTATTATTCTAGATACGTTGCAAGTAATTTACGCAGCTTTCACCTAGGCACATTGCTTACACTTACTTTTTATAGATAGTTTTTCTCGTATCTGCTGCTATGATGCTAATTACTATTATCAATCCGTGGATGCTTCTACCTACAACAGTAATGTTTGGTATATTTTATATACTTCGACTAATTTACCTTAGCACTAGCCGTGATGTGACACGCTTACAAGGAACAAGTTAGTAGCAAAATTCTACTTAAGGCAAAAACAGACCGTTCTTCACGTCACGTGAGGTCATGTATTTTCAAAGAATGTCACGTCATGCAAAAAATTACGATTTGTCGATTTACTCGATATTTTTATGTCTCACAATCGGAAATACACTAAAGTTAACACAAAATACCCCCTATGTTAAATTTGTGGATCATAGCACTTGTGCTCATGTGACGTGTCAATAATGTATTAAGATACCACCTCAAATATTCAATCATTTTTCAGCTAAAAGTCCAATTTACTCTCATCTGACCACATCTTTACAAGGTTTAACAACAATACGTACCTTTAGAGCTCAAAAAACCCTTGAAGAAAAATTTGACGATTACCAAAATATTAATTCATCAGCTTGGTTTACATCAGTTGGCTGTGCTAGATGTTTTGGCCTCTGGCTGGATCTGCATTGTGTCTTGTATGTGACTCTTGTAATTCTTAGCATTTTGTTTTCCGATACCAGTAAGTGTTGGAAAGAATATTTTTTACGAATTGTCAAACAATCTTTTAGGTATTTTTGGTGGCCACGTTGGGTTAGCTATTACTCAGGCTCTAACTTTAACTGGCATGTTCCAGTGGGGTATGAGACAGTGGAGTGAATTAGAGAATCGAATGGTCAATGTTGAAAGAGTAAAAGAATATGGAGACCTTGCTCCAGAAATTGATAAAGCGAAAAATAATATTTCCGAAGAATGGCCACAAAAAGGAGATATTCAATTTAAAGATGTCTGGCTTAAATATGATGATGATGGGAATTATGTTTTAAAAAAATTGAATTTTTCAATAAAACACGGAGAAAAAATTGGAATTGTTGGAAGAACTGGAGCTGGCAAATCGTCAATTGTTGCTGCTTTATTTAGGTACAATTTTGAGGTTATGAAATTTCATAATTATCATTATTTAGACTTAAATATCTCAAAATTCCGAGGCGATAGATATAGACAAAACATTATTACAATCTTGGAAATGATATGCAAATTGAAAAAATGCAAACAGTTTCATATAAATATTTTTTTGTTACTATAACCGGTAATGAATTTTAGACTGGCTGATGCAATTAGTGGAGAAATTATCATAGACGAGATAGATACTCAGACAGTTTCCTTGAATAATTTAAGATCAAAAATATCGATTATTCCTCAGGAACCAGTACTGTTCGCAGGAAGTATACGACAAAATTTAGATCCTTTTGATTCCTATAAAGACGAGGTAGATGCCACTTACAGCCCAGACATTTTTAATTAAACACACTATTTCAGACCTTATGGCGGGCCCTGGACCAGGTACAACTCAAAGTCACAGTAACGCATTTAAAACAAGGTTTGGAAACGCAAATAGTCGAAGGAGGACGAAATTTCAGTGTCGGTCAACGACAGCTCATTTGTCTTGCCAGAGCTATTTTACGAAATAATAAAATTTTATTATTAGATGAAGCCACTGCCAATATCGATCTTAAGACTGATGCATTAATTCAAGATACAATACGAAAAAAATTTGCAGACTGTACAGTAATTACTATCGCTCATCGATTGCATACTGTAATTGATTCTGACCAAGTACTCGTCATGGAAATGGGAGAAATAGTTGAATTTGGTCCACCACACGAATTAATGGAAAAGAAGGGTGTCTTTTACCAATTTTTAGAACAATCAGGACGAGGTTTAATGGAGAAATTGGCTGTAAACTTGAAAAAATGAATGAAATTTGAATGTGGTTAAGTACATGTTCCTAAAGTATTATGAAAATGTTCCAATATTAAATAAAAAAAAATTATCTAACAATACTTAACTATTTAATAAAACCTAACAATTGATAACCATTGAAGTATACCACAAAATCGTGTCCTTGGCCCGTATAATATCAATTGAGAATTCCATTCACTCGAACTGAACAAGTTATTAATAGAGCTAACTTTTGGCTTACTATAACCTAGAAATATTGTGAGATTTGTAATCGAGTAATATTGCCGAGTGTTGTGCAACTTCACTGATTTTCATTAAACCGGTACGAAACACATATATATATATTTACAATAACATTATGGAATTAGTCACTCAAACATGAAGATAGATCAAGAACCTTTGTAAAATATCGTATTTCATTCCAAGAAAGATTAACGATTTTAAGTGTTTTATAGTATATCTGTGTTGTGCAATTGCTTTATTTGGAAATTTGACAACAGATTTTACCGGAATAACGCAAAGCTAATATATAGTGGTGAAATATATAAACAGGGAATATATTATAAAAGACATTTACTGAGAACAACATTTAGATTTTGTTTATTTATTTTAATTAAATTAGTAAAATGGAATATTTAGATGACAAAGTTGCGAAGGAAGCTTTATCGAATACGAATCCATACGTGAAAGCTGGATTTTTAAATCGATTATTTTTTATGTAAGTATTTTTAAATTCTTATATTTGGGGTGCATATTTTTATCATTTAGAGTACCACCATGGTAAAGAAATTGGGATGACCTAATGGTTGAACATTTTTTTACAAATGTGATTGTCATTTTTCGGCATTTTATAACTGAAAGGAAGAAGTTAATATTTTTTCAAAAATTTAAAAAAATACATTCTTTTTGAATAAGTAATTGAAGAGCGGAAATTAGAAAGGACTTAAGTGCTAAAAGATAAAATAAAATTTTGAATAAATTAAGAAAAATTGAATATAAATTAAAGATGATTGACTGGATGCTAGCTCAGTAGCTCTTGTAACCTCATATTTCAATATTCGGACTTAGAACCTTTTATAAGACATAAAGATCTGGTCTTAAAATATTTCTGTGTCAAAAATTGAATTATGTGAAAAAGGGCATTTATACCCTTTCTAATTTCCACTCTTAAATTATATTTTCTTGTCAATATGGTGGATTGACATGTCTATCAAACCGATCGAATCGATAAAAGTCTGTTAAAAACATAGTGGAATGCAAGTTTTGTATCATTTCATTCGATGCGCTACACCGTTCTACTGTAACTCTAACTTAAGCGATACATGATGGTTAATGGTGGCTAATAGTGACCCACTAAGTCCAGCAAAACCAAACATCTTTTAAAAATTGGCCCGTTTAACCCACCACAGCACTTTAGGTGTTAACTATAAGTTTTGTAATTTAATAATATATCAATGAAGTTTAAAACAGGACTTTTTAAATACCTTTCTAGAAATTAACCCTCTGTAGGTTATTGGGATACTATTTTTCCACTAGATACACTTGGCATTTTTTTTGTAAAACGGTATTGTATGGAAGCAATAACCCAATTTTTGTAAAAAATCTGGACTTTCCCTCTTTTTTTGTCTTATGAAGGGTTAAACTGCCAGTATTGTATGAAAATAAAAATGAAAAATCAAATTTCAAACTGTTAACGGTTGTAATTTTGATAGATGGCCTTTTCCTTTGTTTTACAAAGGATATAAATATGGTTTCACCGAAAAATGATATTTTCACACATCTATCTTCACACGATACCACATTACTCAGTGAACGATTAGAATATGAGTGGAATAATGAAGTCAAAAGGAAAAACCAAAATGCATCTTTATGGAAGGTGATTTTTAAAATATTTGGATTCCAAATGCTTTTCTATGGATCAGGATATTTCGTATTCGAGATGTTAAGGTAAGATTTTCGATTTTAAGTAGTGATATTGGTGAGCTATTTTATCTAAATATTGTATAGAGAGACAATGTTCTACATACCATTTAGGAGTGATGTATTACTTTTCACAAAATTTGAAAAAACCTACTAACAAATGTGATTTATTCATATATCTGGAATTGACAATTACTCTCCCATTCCCTTTTTCTAGTTTCAATACTGTATATTTATACACTTTTACGTTAAACTCACACAATGTATCTGTTACAGTTCAGTTATCTCTTTGTATTCAGTTATCTGATGGAATATCAAACTCAACTTTTGAAATGATCGTAATTTTCCTGCAAATATCTTGTAAAATATTTCAACGGAATAATCGAAGTACAACCAACAATATCACTGCTTAAACACTATCTTTATGGTATATGTATATGCATTGGATATATTTCCAGATTATCCCAACCATTGATACTGGCGAAATATCTGGAATATTTCGAACCAAATTCAACAATTTCAAATAATCAAGCCTATATTTATGCCGGGGCACTTACTTGTACAACTTTTGTTGAAACTGTCATCATCCATCATGCAGTTTTCCACATTTTACATTTGGGTATGCGGTTAAAAGCAGCCGCAATTGCGATGATGTATCGCAAAGCGATGAGGCTGAGTAAATTAGCTTTAGCAGATACCACCATTGGAAAAATGATTAATTTAATATCCAATGATGTATCCAGATTCAATTCATGTGTATTTCTTAATGATCTGTGGTTGGCTCCAATATTACTAGTTGTTTACACTTATTTGTTATATATTTACGCTGGATGGACTGGAATGGTAGGACTTCTTTTGCTACTATGTAGTATACCTCTCCAGGGTGTGCAATTTGTTGTTACTTTCTCGACAGTTTTATAGAGATATTTTTAGGATGGATGGGAAAAAAAACATCTGAATATAGGTTAAAAACTGCACTAAAAACAGATGAAAGGATACGAATAATGAACGAAATTATTAATGGAATGCAAGTGATTAAAATGTACACCTGGGAAAGGCCTTTTACGAAACTAGTGGAAGCGATTAGAAAGTAATAAAATGCATAAAGCACCTTTAATGAATTAAAGCCAGAGTAATTTTAGAGCGGAAATGAAAGTAATCCGGAAAAAATCAGTACTTAAAGCTATAGATATGGCAATCGAGGCTTTACTTACTAAATCTTTAATTTACACATGTATCACGGTTTATGTTCTCACAGGAAATTCTCTCAGTGCCCAATATGTGTTTGGGCTCTCTTTATTATACGAGTCATTGAGAACAAGTATCAGTGGAGCCTTTTCTAATGGCATCACGCAGATGGCAGAAATAATAACATCTTCAAGACGAATAAAAGAATTTCTGCTCAAGGATGAACGAGAGACTTTCATTCAAAAAGTAACTGGTCCAATTAATATTTCGCTTGAAAACGTCTCGTCCAAATGGCAAAAATCGAGTGAGGATTGTTTCCTACAAAATATCACATTTAATGCAAAACCTGGAAAATTAACAGCCATAATAGGCAAAGTTGGAAGTGGAAAATCAACACTGCTCAATGTAATTCTTAAAGAGCTTCCACTGGCATCTGGTCAGATTAATGTAAATGGAATAATATCATTTGCATCTCAAGAACCCTGGCTCTTCATGAGCAGCATTCGTCAAAACATTCTCTTCGGTCAGGAATACGATCCTGAGAAGTATAACAACGTTATCGAAGTCTGTGCTTTGAAGAGAGATTTACAATTGCTTCTTAACGGAGACAAAACTATAATTGGAGAACGTGGAATCACCCTCAGCGGAGGTCAGAAAGCAAGAATTAACTTGGCCAGAGCGATTTACAAAAATGCCGACATCTACCTATTGGATGATCCACTTTCAGCGGTTGATGTTCATGTTGGGAAAAAAATTTTTCGAGAATGCATTCAGAAATATTTAAAGGAAAAATGTGTGATTCTAGTTACGCATCAGTTACACCTCTTAAAAGACTGCAACAATATTTATTTACTTAACGATGGTCGAATAGAAAATTCTGGCAGTTACGAAAATATTAAAAACAGTGGCGAGCAATTTAAGCTATTGCTAGAATCTCTAAAAAAAAATGAAGATGAAACAAATGCAGGAGATACTGACGCAAGAAAAAGAACAATTTCATCCAATTCAGGTGGGAGGTTTACATACAGTTTTAACGTTATGTTATTTAAAATTTTTTAGAAAATATTGAAAATGAAGATCTAGATGCACTGACTATTGAAAAAGAACAAATTGTTAAAGGCAAAGTCACTTGGACCATGTACAAGACGTATTTTTCAGCAGCCGGAAACGTTTGGAAAATTTTATTTTTAACTTTCATATTCATTATATCACAAGTCTTTGCCAATGGAACTGATTACTTTTTGAGTGTTTGGTAAGAGATTAATTTCTTAATCCACTCCATAATTGCATAGTTTTATTCCCAGGGTCAATTTTAAGGCACAGAGCAACGTTAGTGGGAGCAATTTCACGGAAAATTCTCAGGAACTTTCTTACATTAACAAATTTTGGTTCAGTGTTTTATCAGACACTCTGTGTCTTCAAATTTACACCGGCCTTTTAGCTGTTGTAATCGTCCTGATGACATTCAGGGGCATTTTATTTTATCTCTCCTGTATTAAGGCATCAACCACACTGCATAACAACATGTTTTCTAAAATTATTAATGCCCCAATGAGATTCTTTACTGTGAATCCTTCAGGACGTATTCTAAATAGGTTTTCAAACGATATGAACCAAGTGGATGAGTATTTGCCTACGGTGTTTTCAGATACGCTGCTGGTAAAATGGCTGAATTATTAGTGAAAACTAAATATAGATTAAGCAATTTTTAGCTTGGTTTGCTGATGGCTGCTAATGTTGTAGTGGTTTCAACTGTTATACCATATATTTTGGTTCCTACATGTTTTATACTGATTATATTTTACTTGTTTAGATCAGTATTTATTGTAACCAGTAGGGATATTAAAAGAATTGAAGCTTTAAGTACGTGATACGTATTTAATGGTTATATCTTCCAATCAGAAAATTGGTTTTTAGAAAGAAGCCCGATTTATTCGCAATTTACGTCTTCCCTGCATGGCCTAACTACCATCAGAGCTTTTCAATCTGAAAATTACGTAATAAACCAGTTCGACAGTCGTCAAAATTCGTACAACTCAACGTATTTCATGTATCTGGCATGCAACCGAACATTTGCGTTTTGGTTGGACCAGTGCAGTTTTCTATTCACTACACTTGTAATTTTCAGTTTTTTGGTCATTCAAAATGGTAGATGATCATTGAAATAAATATAAATCAGTACAATTAAATATTTTTTCAGATTACTTTGGAGGAAGTGTCGGTCTAGCGATAACACAAGCCTTGTCATTAGATGGATATTTCCAGTGGGGCATTAGACAATGGTGCGAGTTGGAAAATTCAATGACCGCGGTAGAGAGGTTGAAAGAATATGCGAATGTAGAACAAGAAGAGGATTTAAATGTATCAAAATCACAAAACTGGCCTTCAAATGGTGCAATTCAGTTTAAGAATGTCAATTTGAGATATGCTCAGACTGAACCTTACGTATTGAAGAATATCAACTTTAAGATCGAATCTAAGCAAAAAATTGGAATTGTTGGTAGAACAGGAGCAGGAAAATCTTCTATTATAGCAGCACTATTTAGGCTGGCCGAAATCGATGGTGCCATAATCATAGATAATTTGGATACGAAGTGTATTGCTTTAAAAACATTAAGAAGCAGCATATCCATAATACCACAAGAACCGGTACTGTTTTCAGGATCGTTAAGGAAAAACTTAGATCCATTTAATGAGTTTAATGATACGGTAAATACCTTAAAATATCCTAAAATAACATAAATACGTCTAATTTACTATCAGGTACTTTGGACTGCTTTGGAAGAAGTTGAAATGAAGGCAATTGTAACAGACTTGGCTCATGGCTTAGAAAGCCCGATAATGGAAGGTGGAGCAAATTTTAGCGTAGGACAAAGGCAATTGATCTGTTTAGCAAGAGCTCTAATTAGAAACAACAAAATACTCGTAATGGACGAAGCCACTGCCAATGTTGATCCTCATACCGATGGACTAATTCAGAAAACCATTAAAAACAAATTTGCCAATTGTACTGTGCTTACCATAGCTCACAGATTGCATACCATTATGGATTCAGATAAAATATTGGTCATGGATGCGGGAGAAGTAGTGGAATTTGATCAGCCTTTGACACTATTACAAAATCATAATGGAAAGTTTTTCTCGATGGTGCAACAAACTGGACCAGCTATGGCTAAAGATTTACTAGCTTTCGCCACTAGTACAACTTCTGTTTCTTAAAAAAAAGTCGAAGAAATTTTATGAAAAATTAAAATTATATTTATTGATTGCCCTGAAATGCTTTATAATAATTGTAATATATTTTTAATAAAAATTATGTTTTTTTAGTCACTTTCCTGGACAACAAGGAGCACAAAACTGATTCGTGGTTATTAATGTTACTGGAAGTTTGTCTTCAATCGTTTGTTGTTCGGTTATTGGAAGTTTTACATTTTTTGTATTACGAGTGCCAACGGAAGTATTGGCTACACCTTTCTTTTTCTCTTTGGAACATACTGGCTTATATTTTAGCTTCGTGTAGTCAGTAGGTTGGTTTACAGTGTCGTTGTATTGACCCGTCCTATTAAGACAATATGAACTAAAAATCTTTAAAAATAATAGAAAAATACCTTTTGAATTTATCTTCCAACAAATGAAACTTGTCTGGCTTCTTATAGGTCATCATCCTTTGTACATATCGTCTTTTAATTTTGCTTTCCCCCTTAATTATTTCTATTTTGCTGTAGGTGTTTTTTTCATAAATTTCTCTTTCTTTAAACCATTTCCTCATATATTCATTGGACATTATAAATCTCATATCTTCAATTGGTTCCTTAATAATAACAATAAAGAAAATGTTAACTGTTAACTTTTAAAAAGGTCAACGTTGGATAAACAAGTTAATTGGAACGAAATTGTAGAGTTGTCCATACTTACTTTAAGGTAAGAAGGTATAAAGCCTATGAGGTCTCCTGTTTCTCTAGCTGTAGAAGAGATTATGTTATCGGATTTTTTGTGTGGTTGAGCTGGTGACCATTTTAATGCTTTTTGCATGTTTATTTTATAAAAAAAATGGATAAACTTCAAGTTGACAGGAAAAATTTTAAANATATATTTTGGTTCCTACATGTTTTATACTGATTATATTTTACTTGTTTAGATCAGTATTTATTGTAACCAGTAGGGATATTAAAAGAATTGAAGCTTTAAGTACGTGATACGTATTTAATGGTTATATCTTCCAATCAGAAAATTGGTTTTTAGAAAGAAGCCCGATTTATTCGCAATTTACGTCTTCCCTGCATGGCCTAACTACCATCAGAGCTTTTCAATCTGAAAATTACGTAATAAACCAGTTCGACAGTCGTCAAAATTCGTACAACTCAACGTATTTCATGTATCTGGCATGCAACCGAACATTTGCGTTTTGGTTGGACCAGTGCAGTTTTCTATTCACTACACTTGTAATTTTCAGTTTTTTGGTCATTCAAAATGGTAGATGATCATTGAAATAAATATAAATCAGTACAATTAAATATTTTTTCAGATTACTTTGGAGGAAGTGTCGGTCTAGCGATAACACAAGCCTTGTCATTAGATGGATATTTCCAGTGGGGCATTAGACAATGGTGCGAGTTGGAAAATTCAATGACCGCGGTAGAGAGGTTGAAAGAATATGCGAATGTAGAACAAGAAGAGGATTTAAATGTATCAAAATCACAAAACTGGCCTTCAAATGGTGCAATTCAGTTTAAGAATGTCAATTTGAGATATGCTCAGACTGAACCTTACGTATTGAAGAATATCAACTTTAAGATCGAATCTAAGCAAAAAATTGGAATTGTTGGTAGAACAGGAGCAGGAAAATCTTCTATTATAGCAGCACTATTTAGGCTGGCCGAAATCGATGGTGCCATAATCATAGATAATTTGGATACGAAGTGTATTGCTTTAAAAACATTAAGAAGCAGCATATCCATAATACCACAAGAACCGGTACTGTTTTCAGGATCGTTAAGGAAAAACTTAGATCCATTTAATGAGTTTAATGATACGGTAAATACCTTAAAATATCCTAAAATAACATAAATACGTCTAATTTACTATCAGGTACTTTGGACTGCTTTGGAAGAAGTTGAAATGAAGGCAATTGTAACAGACTTGGCTCATGGCTTAGAAAGCCCGATAATGGAAGGTGGAGCAAATTTTAGCGTAGGACAAAGGCAATTGATCTGTTTAGCAAGAGCTCTAATTAGAAACAACAAAATACTCGTAATGGACGAAGCCACTGCCAATGTTGATCCTCATACCGATGGACTAATTCAGAAAACCATTAAAAACAAATTTGCCAATTGTACTGTGCTTACCATAGCTCACAGATTGCATACCATTATGGATTCAGATAAAATATTGGTCATGGATGCGGGAGAAGTAGTGGAATTTGATCAGCCTTTGACACTATTACAAAATCATAATGGAAAGTTTTTCTCGATGGTGCAACAAACTGGACCAGCTATGGCTAAAGATTTACTAGCTTTCGCCACTAGTACAACTTCTGTTTCTTAAAAAAAAGTCGAAGAAATTTTATGAAAAATTAAAATTATATTTATTGATTGCCCTGAAATGCTTTATAATAATTGTAATATATTTTTAATAAAAATTATGTTTTTTAGTCACTTTCCTGGACAACAAGGAGCACAAAACTGATTCGTGGTTATTAATGTTACTGGAAGTTTGTCTTCAATCGTTTGTTGTTCGGTTATTGGAAGTTTTACATTTTTTGTATTACGAGTGCCAACGGAAGTATTGGCTACACCTTTCTTTTTCTCTTTGGAACATACTGGCTTATATTTTAGCTTCGTGTAGTCAGTAGGTTGGTTTACAGTGTCGTTGTATTGACCCGTCCTATTAAGACAATATGAACTAAAAATCTTTAAAAATAATAGAAAAATACCTTTTGAATTTATCTTCCAACAAATGAAACTTGTCTGGCTTCTTATAGGTCATCATCCTTTGTACATATC
Source organism: Hypothenemus hampei (assembly GCA_013372445.1). Lineage (NCBI taxonomy): Eukaryota > Metazoa > Arthropoda > Insecta > Coleoptera > Curculionidae > Hypothenemus > Hypothenemus hampei. The sequence continues at coordinate 576,241 of JABRWK010000032.1, read as the reverse complement.
GTCTTTTAATTTTGCTTTCCCCCTTAATTATTTCTATTTTGCTGTAGGTGTTTTTTTCATAAATTTCTCTTTCTTTAAACCATTTCCTCATATATTCATTGGACATTATAAATCTCATATCTTCAATTGGTTCCTTAATAATAACAATAAAGAAAATGTTAACTGTTAACTTTTAAAAAGGTCAACGTTGGATAAACAAGTTAATTGGAACGAAATTGTAGAGTTGTCCATACTTACTTTAAGGTAAGAAGGTATAAAGCCTATGAGGTCTCCTGTTTCTCTAGCTGTAGAAGAGATTATGTTATCGGATTTTTTGTGTGGTTGAGCTGGTGACCATTTTAATGCTTTTTGCATGTTTATTTTATAAAAAAAATGGATAAACTTCAAGTTGACAGGAAAAATTTTAAAAATTACAATAAATATGACTTACGACAGGTACGATAACTAATAATTTATATTTTATTTAAACTTTTATATTAAAATACAATTATTCAATAACAAATTATTGATTTTAACAAATTTTTACTGCATGAATGCAATAATTTACCGAATTATTTGAACATAAATGCCAATTATTTGTAAAAACATTGTAAAACATACCATGAATAACCTTTGTTTTCAGATTACCTTAAAAAATTACACGTATGAGACAATAATATTCGTAAACGTTAGGGTTACTTACAATCTTCTAACATTCTTTGTAGTCTGTAGGGTTCAATGAATTTATCGGGTTGGTGAATTCCTTTTGGCACTAACTCTAAAACAGTTTCGGCCACAAAAATGCTCAAAAAACTTGCCAATGCTGTATTGTTTATCGTCGTTATAAAAATTGATCCTAATGGTTTTAAGCAAGCAGAGCACGCAGATAGAAACTTTTCTTTTTCAGTTACATGTTCTGCAATAAAACAACTTCAATCCTCGATTGAATTTTCTTAAGTTAACTTGCCTAAAATTTCTGAAGCTACAATACTATCATATTTTTCAAAATGGCATTTTGAGTGGTCTTCTATAGAGGAAAATAAATAATTTATATTGAGATGATTCTTTTCTGCATGTTTTTTAGCCACGTCTATAATTCCTGGATTTGCATCTATACCAGTTACATTAGCACCTAAACGACAAAGGGGCTCAGATAAAATGCCTCCTAAAAATTATACATTAGTCTTAGAATTTAAAAACCTTTGCTTTACCTCCACATCCCACATCTAATATCGACAAATTCTTAAGAGGTGTTGAAGTTTTCAAATTCTGCTCATGTACAACTCCTTCATTAATGAGTCCATCCCTTACAAATGGAACTCTTAATTTATTCATAGAGTGAAGAGGTTTGTTGCTACCAAACTCATGCCACCATTCTTTAGCGAGTTTTTAAATTGTTCAATTTCCTGCTGATCAATTGTGGTTGAATGAGATTGTAACCTAAAAATTGTAATTTGATTGGCACAAAAGAAATTAATTTATGTTCTATAAATATAAGAATTCCTTTTACAATTAATCAATAATATGGTTTGATGTTTGGTTAGTTTATATAATATATTAATAATTATTTATATTAATAATTTAAATATATGTTATATTAATTTGAAGAACAATCACAATGTTGTTCCTTAAGAAGCATAGATAATGTGCAAATATTTAGTTAAAATTATTTGCAGTTAAAATTATAACGTGCTGTGTGCCAAATATTAATTTAAACTTTGCACATAATGGTTATTCTTGTCGAACTGCTTAGAAGGAACTATAAAAAAATGGAAACAATTCAAAGAAGAGATTTTATAGAAGATTAATCTTAGTTTTACCAATAGATTCTAGCAAAAACTATCCCATGGAAACTTTTTCGAATTGCCTTCACTATCGTAACGGTTAGTTAAAATAAGGCAACAATTTTCTATTGGTTTATGAACACTTACCTCAAGTGTATGAATGTAAAATTACTACATTTTCTTAAAAACTTTGTCATATTTTAAATTTTAATTAATATTTTAATAGAAATTTTCAGCAAACATTAGAATAACAATAACATAACCCAACTTTAAATTGTCAAAATTAATTTATAGAAATTCCGCTATGTTCCTCAAATAGTTCCACTAGGGAGCGCGTTCGACACGTTCGCTCCGTACGTTCGGAGTTTGGCATTTTTCTCTTTTTGACAGCCCATTTGTGCCCATTGTGTTATTTTTGCAATGCAGAGCACTTTCAAGGTTGCTTTATGTGTGCAAAAATAATGCACTGGAGCAGACATAGGCTGTCAAACGGGGAAAAAGTTCAAACCCCGAACGCCCTGAGCGACGAGTCGAACGCGTCCTAGGTAATACTTATACCTATTTAGTAATTTTTGAAGTAAATTTTATGAATGGATCATTCAATTTCCTGTTCCTATTTAAGTTCTTACATTTTTTAAAAGTTTAAATATATAAAATAACTAATTACAATTTGTTTTCGATAATAAGATTTTATAATTATGTACATAATTATTAATTATTATTATTATTATTGTAATTATAGTAATTATAAAATACATCATCGTCCTAATAAGATAAGTGAATAATTCCATTTTAGTAAAATTTTCAAGAGAAACAAAAAACCTTTTTTTTATTAATTCTTTCTATGTACACAAAACTTTATTATCGAAAAACAATATTTGATTAAATAATATAAAAACTTTTGTATCTATAGGAACACAATTATTCATAAAAAAAAGTTTTTTGTCCCTTCCGAAAATTTTACTAAAATGAAATTACATATTTTTCTCACTAGGGCAACTATATGTCGTTCATACATTTTGTTATATACTTTGTTCAATATGGCAACACAGATTTGGATTCTTCTTTTTTTCTGCAAATTAATGTGATAATTTGTCATAATAATTAGAAGTGAGTTTTTTATTTTTGAATTTAAAAAAATTCCAATACAAACCACCTTTATTCATTACAGTTCGAGCCTCCTGTACAGTTATTTTACTATTCAGGTATATTATTACATGAACAAATAAATAATTTTTCTATAGTTCTTTAGTTAGTTTTGAGCTACATCTGCTTAAACAATAAATAATTTTTTATCGATTGCGTAAAACTAAATGGAACGTTGGAGTTAATAATTTATAATTCCATTTAAAAGACAATAAAAAATAGTTATTTTTCATATTTTCATTTTAATAACTGTTACAGCCAAGTTTCATAATCGCACTTCAAAATTCACTTTAACTAAAGATTAAATTTGACTTTAAATAAAAACATAACATAAAAAATCGTATTTTAAAAGTTACAATCTGACTTTAAAATATTTAGGTTTCATAATAATTTAACCTTCCTAGTACCATGTGAAACAAATTACCTATAATACCAGGTGCGGTCCCTTAGATCCCATCTGAATTTTCAATATTTTGACAAATTTAGAGATTTATCAATTTTATACAAACAGGAAAAAGATGGGACTATTAATATTTAAATTATTATTTATTATATTTATTAAAATTTCAAGTGAGTATACACCGTTATTATTGTTTCATTTAAATTTAAGTCCTGTGGAGACCCCTTTGGTACCAGGAATGTTAAAGTCCCTTTAAAGGAACTTTAGGCGAAAACATCAATTTTAAAACTTTAGCTTTTACTTCAAGTGCAAGTATAAGTTGAAATAATATTATAATTTCCACCATAATAAAGAATTTTTGCTATTCTTATTTATCATCATGAATCGATATCTTCAAACTTCGTCTTCATCTTCAAGTTTATCTGATGAGGAAGAACCAAAAAG